>VZRF01002270.1:904057-1026145 GCA_013396875.1 Vireo altiloquus
GGCGGAGGCGATGGCTGCGGCGGGGCCCCTGCGCAGCGCGGTCTCGCTGCCGCCTGTGCTCCCGCCCGGGGCCCGGCGGCGGCTGCGCCTCACGCGGCGGTGGCGGCGCTTCCGCTGCGCACGGGGATGGCCCCGCAGGTGCGGTGGCCGCTTTCCCGCCCCCGCTGTCTCGGCGGGAACCGCCCCTGTCCCGGCCTCAGCCCGCGGTGGCGGGGAGCGGGGCGGCCTGAGGGGAGCTGCCCGCCATAGGGGTCTTGGCGCGGGGCAGTGGCGCGGAGCTGCACCGGCGCTTGTCGCGACAGGAGCGCCAGCCGTCCTGTGAGCACTGCCCTCACCCTGTCGTGGTAGGATCCTCATCCAGTCTCAAGGGTGAGTGTGGGGTTGGCCCCCACCTCAAGAGCATCATCCGGTCGAAGAGTGACTGTGGGGCTGGCGCGACAGGAACATCATCCAGTCAGAGTGTGAGGGTGAGGCTCTTACAGGGAGGCCGTGGATTCAGCCTTTCTGGAGACATTGCAAACCCACCTGGGCGCGTTCCTGTGTCACCCTGCCTTGGCAGAGGGTTGGACTGGGTCATATTAGGGGTCCCTTCCAGCCCTAAAGACTGTGATTCTGTGGGACTGCACCTCTGTCGTGACAGGAGCCTCATCCATCACGAGTGTGCAGAGGTGAGGGCCATGTGCCTCGGTGCTCTGACGGGGGTCNGCCTCCGCTCGCTCCGGTCGCGCAGTGGCGGCGGCGGCTCTAATGTAACTCGGGGGCCGCCCGGTGCTCTCTCGCCGCCGCGGCATGTGGACGCCGCTCATTGGCGGGGCCGGGGCGCGGGGCGGGCATCNAGCGGGGCGGCCTGAGGGGAGCTGCCCGCCATAGGGGTCTTGGCGCGGGGCAGTGGCGCGGAGCTGCACCGGCGCTTGTCGCGACAGGAGCGCCAGCCGTCCTGTGAGCACTGCCCTCACCCTGTCGTGGTAGGATCCTCATCCAGTCTCAAGGGTGAGTGTGGGGTTGGCCCCCACCTCAAGAGCATCATCCGGTCGAAGAGTGACTGTGGGGCTGGCGCGACAGGAACATCATCCAGTCAGAGTGTGAGGGTGAGACTCTTACAGGGAGGCCGTGGATTCAGCCTTTCTGGAGACATTGCAAACCCACCTGGGCGCGTTCCTGTGTCACCCTGCCTTGGCAGAGGGTTGGACTGGGTCATATTAGGGGTCCCTTCCAGCCCTAAAGACTGTGATTCTGTGGGACTGCACCTCTGTCGTGACAGGAGCCTCATCCATCACGAGTGTGCCGAGGTGAGGGCCATGTGCCTCGGTGCTCTGACGGGGGTCACTCCCCGGAGGTCCTGCCCTGCGCTGGCACTGAGCAGTGTCCCCAGTTGCCGTCGCACACATCCCAGTGACAGCACACTCAGCCCCGGTGATAACGTGAGGAGGAATAAACTGCACGCTCTGATTTCAGCGCGGGTGTGGGGTGAGGTACCAACTTTCCTCTGCACCGTATCTCGGCTCTGGCACAGGCACAGGATCCGATAGAGGACACAGAAAACTAACTGATCCATCCAATTCCACCTGGTAATTTACTGGGACTTCAGTGAACACAAACTGGAGAGAAATCAATGCCAACTGACATTAATACACCTGCAACACACAATCACAACACATCAAGCAGCTCAGCATACAGCAGAAACACCTTTAAAACTCGGTTCCAAGCGATATTCTTGTGTACGTGTGTGTGTGCAAATACCAGGGCTGATCCCTACATGTGTGCTGGCTTACATAAATGCAGATCCTACATACAATCTGCATTTCCACCACTTATAAACCACCCACAGCACCATGCTATAAGAAACTGCATGTCTGGTCTGGAATGAAACATCTTAGTCTTACCTCTGTGCTAGAAAAGGGATGGACAGGGGACAGCCCATACAAAGTTATGATGTTGCAGGGTACGTGTGGCCCTATATCCTTTCTAACAAAAGTACAGTTGCCCTAAAGGACTCCTCTGTGAATGGCCCAAGGTCCAAGGAAGGATAACTTGACAGCCTACACTTCACAGGGCAGTTCTGAATGAAAATTCCTGAGCTGAATCTGATGACCTAGTTCAGGTAAGGCAATTACTTATTCCATGCCATGCCCATATTAATTTCATCTTGCTTATCAGCAGGATTAATCAGCATGGCCAAATGTTGCATCAGTACAGTTATGTTACTTTTCATACCTCACACTACACCTAAATAGACTTAGCCTGTTACAGAGGTGAAGAATGTCAACGTGATGGGTGTATGTAGTTTATATAGTTTACTGTAATTTCTTAACCAGTTTTAATAGTTTTCTTGATATGGTATGAACCCATGATGCCACCATCCCCAAAGCATGTATATATGCATATGCAACATTAAAAATACATGATTTCCACAATAACTCTATATGGAATAATGCCAGCTGCTTGAATTAATGTATTTCACTAACAGCTCAGTGTATCACTGTGAGTTTTTTCTTCCCTTCTACCACATTAATAAAATCTGCATTATATATAAGTCCTTTGTAAAAATACATTTACCAAGCAATATTTGTACACATGAGCTTATTTACTTATAGCCTTCATATGCAAGTGCACATGTAAAGGACTTGAAAGTCCTGCCTTTCATTTTCTTCCTATTTTAAAGTATTACAATTAAGCATCTCTAACAGTTTGCAAAACAAAATGATAGTAGAAAGAAACCCAAGTCACATTTCATGTTATTTCCCCTGTGTTATATTTCCTGTGTCATTCTTGGTTTCCTTTTGGTGCCTGTTTCCTAAAGGCCTTGTGGAAAATTATTTTAAGCATACCAGAGGCATGGCACATGCAATTAGATCTTGGCAGAGGGTAAAATAAAGTAGATACTGTGTTCTTTCTATCTAACTTGTTAACAGGAGGAGATGCTGCTAGGAAGGCAAACAGAGTCTGAATTCTAGCAAATCCTGGAGAACTCTTGGCATTCTCTGGGGTTCACTAGTTCAGCTACAGTTTGACAACTCCTATTTGTTGTTTCTCTCTCATCCATTCAGTATGGAGGACTTGATTCTTCCCCCTTTTTTCCACCCCATATAAAATCTGGAAAGAACCTGGAAGCACAGTCCTCTGCCTGTGTTTATTTCTGTCACGTGTTCTGTTATGGCTCAGTGAATTTTGAGAGAAGAATGACTGAAATAAGAACTGTTCTACAGTTCTTTCTCTTCCAGAGCAGAATAACCTCTGCAGTTCCTTCAGAGTCCTTTCCCTGTCTTTCCCTAGAAGTGCAGGACCACTGCTGCTGGCCAGTGAGGATTCCTTTGCAGGTGAAACCTTCCAAATCCTCTGACAGCTACACATTTGAAAAACGTTTGCAGATATAATTCATGGTCTAGACAGCACAGTGCAGAACAAGCTACAAATACCCATGTAGACACTGCAGCAGAAGCAGTACCTGCTAAATTTGGCATCACTTGAGATCATACAAATTTAGAATTGTGAGTTGAAATCAGTGTTGTTTCCCATCGCTCTGCAAGAATTCATAACGCTTTCCATGACATTCTTCTTGCCTCTTAAAGAAGATGGTTATCTAAAGGAGATGGTTATCTAAAGGAGATGGTTATCTAAAGATGGTTATTTTGACCCAAATCAATATGACAGCACCTCAGCTCTGCCTGAAGCAAAGGAGCCCATGAAAGCTTCCAGGCAATTGATGCTTCCAGCAGGTGCAGAGAGCTTTACATTCTCCATTTTTAAGGAAGGAAATCAATTCATTTTGCTGTTGTGAAGTTGCAGTTTGTTATTAGAGTGGAACCCCTCAGAGTGGTACCTGGGAAGGAAACACAACGAAATGGGGCAGTTTTGGCCCTGTTGAAATTCCACTCACATAATGGCAGTATATATTTGCACATTTGGCCTACTATCTTTTTTCACTGTAATATATTAAGAAGAAGCAGCCAACACATCAGGCAGCAGCATTAAAACAGTTCCTGTAATGCTTACTAATTGAAGTAAATGGGAATTTGGCCTGAGAGAGGACTGCAGGATGCTTTCCTTCAAATTGCAATAACATTAAGTCATCCCTACTGCTGCAAAGCAGATTCACAGCAGAGTTACTGGTCATAATGTGAATTGTCTCTTGCTCTACACAAACACATATGTTTTGCAGCTCAATTTTCAAACAAGATTAATGGTTTTGAGTGGAGCTAAACTCAGCATGGAAGAGCACAACATAAAAGGCCAGTTGTTGAGCCAATACACATGAATGCTGACCTGCAATGGGATCTCTTTCAGTGAACATAGACAAAGTGAGAATATTCTGCTTAATTGTGCCAAATTATGTCATGATTTTTGCAGACTGGCTAATTGCCTAATGGGGCTTATGTTGAGACCACCAAAGTCATTGTTCTCATCACCCTGGCTGATTTCAAATACAAGTCTTCATGAGTGACAAATGGGGGCATTGTTTCTTCCTCCCACAGTACTATTTTATTCCTCTGAAATTACAGTTATTAAAATGTTTCAGCCAGTTGAAATCTACCAAGGCATATTAGAATGCTGCAAAAGTGCTGTATCAAAGTGGAAAGGTTTTAAATCTGCAGTTCTGCCATAGGATAATGCAGTTTAAATATAGTAACTATTTTTTCCAGTCAGCTTGCTCTTTGAATTCATGGTATTATGTCAAGGGGTTTTTTTTGACTCTCTCCCCCTTTAAGAAGCTTATAGATTAAACAGCAAAATGCAAAAAATACTGAGATGAAACAGTTACACAAACCCAGCAAAGAAATCAGTGATAAAATATGAGTTTGAACGTTGATAATTAAGATAATATGAGTTTATTCTGAATAATTTTTATTCCTAGGCAATGTCCATTCCTGTATCAGCAGGTAGAATTTGACTTCCACTGAGACTCAGAGATTGTGAGTGCAAAGGGTGGTGCTGCTGCTGGGAGATTTCTAGAACTGGATCTCTGTTCCTGCACAAAGCAACTCCTTGCTGCCTTGGAAGTGTAAAAGAGGCAGTGAGACAGAGTCTGATCTCAGTGACAGTAACTATGAGAGATCACAGTTTGGCTTGGTAGATTTCTTATTTTATTTCTATATCCTATTCATGCTCATTTGGTTGGTCTCCGAAGACTCCATTAGAGTATTTGCCACAATAATCTCCATTTCCCTGCTTGGAAAAGTCTTTCTGTGTATCCCTTGCTGGTTTCAATATGAGATTCAGGAGTATGGGAGAGAGAAACATTTTATCAGAACCAAGGTCCATTATATATATCTGAAAAACTAATTTCTCCTTATTTTGATGGTGAGTCAGTTCCCTGGAAAAGAAATCAGCTGGACTGTTATTTTAAAAAATGCACAGCAACTTTAGAAATAAAGCACTGGTTGGTGCCCACATGATTTGAATTCTTATCTCATCCTGACCTGATTTTTCCATCTAATTACGGTCTAATTCTGATTGATTTGGCAGCTCTCTGCCTTTTTTGGTTTTTTTCTTGTGTAAATATTCCTTGTGGGCTTCTGGATCTCAGTTTTGCTCTCTGTAGTTGGGGCTGGGGATATTACCAAGCTTGTAGGGGGCTGCATGGCCAAGCACAATGTTTATAAAATGGTAGTTTGTTGTTTGGAGTGTTGCAGAATTGCTCTGTATTTTATATCTGGAACAAGGTGATGAGGTGTCATAGCTGTGAACGTGTGGTGCAGTATTTACCTGTAGGACTTCACAGTGCTACAGAGGGTGCACTCAACTGTGCAATAGAAAGTTGAATTATGAGCAAAAAGTTACTCAGGCTTTGTACAGTAAGACTCTGGTTTAGGTGAAGCATCTGAATTACTTGGTTTTAAAACTTCTTTCGTTTTTTAATCCCTCGACCTTATCAGCAGCAGCAATCAAGATGTTTGTACAACAATAAATATTTCCCTTTTTTCAGAGTTCTTGCACGGTACCATGAACAGTTCCACCATGCCACAGGCTTCTGTCCTTCCATGTATTTGCTGAATCACAAGGAAGAGTCTCTCTGACTTTCCAAGACTGAAAGGAAGATGGGCAGGTGCACTCCATGTAGGTGAGTAGCAACAATGTGAGATTGAACAGCTTTTCTTACTCATGGAGATGACTCCATTTCCAGGCATTGTTTGGGACTAATGGCACATGACTACCACTTTTCTTAGATGTGTGACACTTTGTGCTGTGACACAAGCTGAAGTGTCTGTTTCTTGTGGAGGATTTCCTCCAAACTCATAGGTAGTTATTAGTAATACAGTGAAGTAACACATTTCAGTTTTCAGGCACTGATAAAATTCTTGTATGCCATCAAACAAGCTCTTCTCTTGATTATGGGGTATATTAAATACAATTTCCAAAATGCTATTTAATATGAAATTCTTTTGAGATGTTTTTTCTTGTCTCTGCTATGAAATAAGACAAAATGAGGGATTGAAACCAAGTGCTCTTTTTGGTTTACCAGTTAAAGTCTTCCAGTCTGAACTCTCAGAAATCTGTGTAACCCACAATCCACATAGGTTTTGTTTTTTAAAAGGCAGTATTTTTGTGGTAAGGCTAGTGGGTACAATTACAGTGTCTGTCACCTTCCCCTACCTTTCTAAGGTTTTCACAAATGCTTCCTAACATGGGTTATTCAGGAGGAAAAAAGAACCTGCTGGAGTGCCTTCATTCTCTATTAATGTGACTCTAACCAAACCTGAACATGTTTTTCTTTCGTGGAATAAATGTTATATTGATCTCCTATGCTTCCATTTCCTCACCTCATTTCTACCACTTAATACAATCTGTCTAGGTATTTCACAGCAATGACAGATTTTCGAAGGGGTTGGAGCTCCCAAATTACCTGTGGTAGGTTTTGGTCACTCACAAAACAGAAATTCTTACAGTTTATCTGTCAGAAGTCAATGCTTCCAATATAAGACATCTGGTTTTTTCTGCTTTTTTATGCATAGATTTATTATATGTCAATGGTATTGCATGTGAACTCAAATTATCCTGACCTACAATTCTTGTTCTATTTCAAGGTTTTGGGTTTCTAAAAGATTGTTTTACTCCTGGGTGTATTTTTTTCCCCCCAGTTCTATTAGAAAAAGAAAACCTCCCCTGAGTCATCTTTTAAAAATAATGTTAAGCTCTTAAAGCTGCTTCTGCTCCCATGTCACAAAGCATTATTGAAAAGATATTCATTTTTACCACCTACAATTGCTCAGATGGAGAACTTAAAGAGTTCTTTTCACTCCCATGTTGAAACTCTGCCGGCAGCATTCTTGTTTCTAGAAGTGAGCTACAATGATTTTCCTGCTCTGTGCACGTTGGGCTTTTTGTCAAAACAATGCTAGTGAGCTTATAATTTGATATTAATAACATTAACAAACATTATTATTAACAATAACAATAGTAGTGCTGATACTGTCGTTACTGTTACTTGATTAATTATTTGCATTGGCAGCTTCTCATCGAGGGTCTTGAGCATTTCACAAACCTTAAAAAAAAAGAAAATTATGTTATAGAATATGCCTGAGAGAACAGGATTGTCATCCCCATTTCACAAAAACGGGAGCTGAGGTTCAAAGTCACACAGTCTATGGCAGACCTAGAAATAGAAATGGTCTCCTGGCTCCCAGTCCTCTTTCTTCTCCTGTCACCCTAAATAGTTTCTAGTGTGCTTTTGTAAGACATTTATCACATGATTTTCAAAAATCATGTCCTATTTGTTGAGGAAAAGTAAAAAATAATTTTAAAAATTTAAAAAGTGGGAAAAAAAGAGACTAACTTTTGCATGAGGTTGCTGAAATGATTTTAGCCGTTTTATGGGCGATGCCATCCAAGCTGCATGAGTTAATCCTGACCATAAGTACACCTAAAATAGATATCTTTGCCTCCAGCTAATCAACAGGCTTACTGCCTAAATAATTTATGTATAACCAACTAGTGGAAACTAGATCTTCTGTGATTTCCCTAGGCACATATTCCGCATGTATCATGTATATCCTTGCCTATTTCTGATATTCATTTGAAATTCAGTTGGGACATTTCAGAACACTTTTGTGCTCCAGCTGTATAGCTCTAAGAAAAAGCCAGTTGGAGACACAGTACAGGATCTTTGAACTGGGCAAAATAATGTTTAGAATCCAAGTGCGTAGTTGATGAAGATTTTGACTTTTTTGTTAACCAACACTGGGTTAAGTGTTTACTATATTCAAGAAATACAGTTCTAATTCTAACACTGGCACGTGTGGGTAAGCAATTGTGGGTAAGCACTTTGTCTCTCTGCCCTATTAATGGCATTTAGCAACAAAATTCAGTTGCAGTATAGTGATAGGCAGGCAAAGAGATAAATACGAGATATCAGAGGATGATTAAATAAAAAGAAAAATTAAATAATCTCATTTTCTTGCTGGAAATGTGAAAAACATACAGCACCTCGCTGTGTTTTTTGCACACATTTGTGTGATGTTGCCTTCAGTGGAGTAGTGAAAAGAAGCATGGATTGAAAGAGAAAGCAAAAGCATTTTCAGACATTGTCCTGCCATATTCTGACTGCAAATTCAGGAATCTGTAGCTGAAGTGGAAGGTACAGTACAAACTGTCTGTTTGGGGTTCATTGCTTTTATCCAGAATTCCTAACTGGAAAATATATTCTGTCTCTTCTGGATGGCAACTGCTAAAAGACAATTCTTGCTCCCGTCTGCTCTGTGTGCCAGGAATGCTGTGGACTGTTTACTGTTCTTGTTGAAACTTGCTGCAAAATTAGGGCCACGTTGTAGCTTCAGTGAGCCGTGCAGGAGTGGGAGGAGGAGCACCAGGTACTCCAGGAATAATTTAGGTGTGGCAGCCAGAAATTTTGCAGCACTGAAAGAACACAACAAACATTCTTGCTACTCCGCTGCTGGCTGGTGCTGCCTTCACCTGGGGAATTTGAATTGGAACCACACTTGGGGAGCTCTTGATACCTGTGCAAAGGGAAGGAGAAGCACTGTTGTTCCAAATCCCATCATTTCACATTCACCTCTGCCTCCCCAATCCAAAAATGCCCTTCCCTTCTCACAGTTAGCAATGCCACCATGTTCCTCTGTGCTGGTGTTACCTGGGATAGAGTTAATTTTCCTCCCAGTAGCTGGTGTAGAGTGGTGTGAGTGAGGGGCTGTGTGGTGTTTAGCTGCCTGCTGGGTTAAACCACCTCCTATTCCTGTCTTTGCATGTTCCATCTCTGCACACTTGAAATTCCTTCAGGCCTGAGCCTCGGGGCAGTGTGTTCAGTTCATGTACCATTCCCAAATGTGAGCTTGATTACCTCGCAGACACAAGAGTCTGCTCATTTCAAATGTCACAAAAAAAACTAAGTAAAGAAAGAGAAATGAAAATCTTGCGAGTGGCAGAGATCTGAATTGTTTCTGGCCTGTGTTCACGTAGCACCTGTTGATGACAACTGTAGGAAGGGATAAGTGGATTTGCTAATTCATATTTGCTGTGCAGAACTCCCTACTCCTCTGCAAAGCTGGAAGATCTCCACTGATTAAAATGATCTTTAAAGGCAAGCACCACTTTGGAAAAAAAAGTTCAGTCACTGAGCCGTGGGAATCTGGCAGGTATTCCTTCAAAACCTGATGATGCTCATCTTCCCTATGAAAACTTGGAGCATTCATTTTCTGGTATGTTGAGATAATTTTAGGGTGGTTTTGTGATACCTGTTAATAGCTCAAAATACTGGAATTGGGGGCATTTTATAGCCATTTAATACTGGATGTGATGTGCTGTAGCCTTGAACAACTTCTGTGGCTTCTATGTTTCTTTCTGTAGACATCTTGGCTGATGGAAGAGAGATGCTTTTCCATGTGGCATGGGATATATGCAGCTCCTGTCAACTCTTACTAAATGTGATGTCCAATTTTTTTTTAGTCAAACCCCTAATCTCCTATCCATTAACAATTTTTGTTTGAAAAAAAGGTGGTTGCCACTGGAAACCATGACATACCAGTTAATCCCTTTGTTTGATCCTGGCTGACACAAGACTGGGTTTTATTACTCTCTCTGTACATTTTGATTCCTTCTGAATCATCCAAACAAGAGGCCTGAAAGCCATTATACACCAAAGCAGTAGCAGTAGTTTATTTTTTTGCTGTTTTGGCTCGAAGAAGCATCAGTTCAATTATTCTGATTAGCAAAGAGGCTCAGTTAAATTCATTCTCACTTCAATTCAGTGAGAGGACATTTTCCTTCTCCTAAGTGCCATGAAATAAAAAGCAAAAATTGAAGGGGGTTGGTTGGGGTTTTGTTTGGGTTTTCTTTTTGATGAAGAGAATATAAAAATCTCAGGCTATAAATTCACCATGACAGTAAAAATATGTGTCAGATTTTGGGATGGACTGGCTTTGTGCCTGTCACCACTCCGTACCCTGGACCATGTGTTGGCTTCATTAACCTTTTTTACTTTATGCTGCCATAATCTTTATATGTCTGTCCTCTCACAAGCTGAATAAATGCCATGTAGGACATTCTGTCCCATCTGTCACAAGTGCTATTGTGTGTCTGGATCCATATTGGATTAGTATTGATGAGAGATCCCAGATATTCTTTACAAAATGTGTATTAAGGAGGATGTATAGAAAGTACAGATATGAAAACAGAGCTCCTTTGGAAATAGTTGCATTAAAGCAGTCTGTTCAAAGATATTTTGGAAGGTCATTCTCTTATTTCAGAGATGTTTGGGAGAGGTTTGACATTTTTATTAGTAATTGTTTATTCTCTGAGGTGTAAACCAGCTGTTGTGGCCTTCATATGACTAACTATTGCAAGGATCTGAGATAAAATTTCCTAATAAGTACTTCCAGAAAATTCTAGTAAAAGCTGTTCCAGACATAGAAGTGCCTCAATTTCAGCTCCTCCCAGATTAAAAAGCAAGATGCAAAATAAGCAAGACAGGAATCTCCCTTTTCTGAAGGCGTAGAGTTTCCATATTTAGCTCTGGAGCTCCATGGCCTTCCACCTGCCACTGGGCAGAGTGGTGACCATTTGTTGCCTTGCAGGGCAGTGTCATTTCAGAAAGAAATTCCACTTGAAATGGAGAAAGTGACCATTTTTGTGAGGTATAGATTCAGTTACTTACGTGACAGCTGCTTGCACAAGTAAGCCAAGCACTTAGGAGAACGATTTTAAAGAGGCAGAAATTCTCAACAAACCACCCAGCCTTCTTTTAACTGGCTTCACACAGAAACAACAAATCATTAATTGAGGCCAAAATACATGTCGTTCTGAGTCTGCATTAGCTGGAAGGTTTGGAAATAATTAAGAGCAAAACTGTTAATACTCCATTTAAATAGCTGCTGCCTATCTGTCCAGTCTGAAAGCCCAATCTGTTGTATTCAATCAGCTTTCAGCTGCTACTTGCCAGCAGCCTAATTCCCCAGTCTTGTCTCTGTGCTGTGCTTGTGCATTCCACTACCTGCTAAGTTAAACCCTGCTGTCCTGGTGCTGTGTGGAGATTTCTGGTGCTATTCCAAGTATCCACACTGGGTCAGAATATATCCCAAACCTGGGGCTCTGGGTATCCACAGCAGCACGCCTGGTTCCAGTGGAGCACTGCGTGGGGGAAAGAGGAGCAGCAGCTGTGTGGTTCAGCTCCCAGGATTAGGGCTGTGCTCATTCATGCCATTCTCTGGGCATTTCTGCAGTTTGGACAAGCTGTTGACCTGCAATATTTCCACCTCTTTTTTTTAAGTGGTCTAATGCAGAGTGAGTTGCTCCCCCCAAACTGCTGTTAACCATGGCCACACTGATAACATATCTCAGTTTTCCTACATCTCTTTGCACTTGTGTTGCACATTCAATACTTCAGCTGGTCATTTATATTGCAAGAGGATTAAAAGGAAATTAATAATTGTACTTCTTATTGTGCAAGGCTCTGTGCAAATTGAGAGTGAGACTACAGGGGAGTCTCTGCTTAGGCATGACAGTTCTAAAGCTGTGTGGGGAGTGTGGAAATACAGTGCAGTGAAAGGTGTTTGCAGCTGAAGAGGCATTTTAAGCCTCAAACCTGTACCACCAGTTCTATGCTGAGAAATGTGTATTAAAAATGACAAAGTTCATTGCACAGGCATTTGGAAGGAACTAAAGAGCAATCCATTGACCTTTGCAGATTAAGTACTGCATATTGTCATAAGGAAGTGCTGTTTGAGCAACAAACAGCAAATGTACACACTTATCCTTCATTAACCCCTCACTGGAGGCAGCCAGGATTTCCTGATCCCACCGTGGTTGGTGTTCTCAGCATCTGGAGTGTTTTCAGGGGGCACATCTGTTCTCTGAGCCTGTCACAGGATGCTTCGTGCTCTGCCTGCCTTTTTTGTCCCTGAAAGTGTCCCTAGGCAGGGAAGAGGGAAGAGGGCTGTGGGATGGGTGTGCAGATGGAATACTGGAGGCTCTGTGCTCGGCTCCTGGCTCCGACAGAGGCCTCAGTGCCTGGCTCTGTGTGCCTCAGTTTGCACTGAATTAAATTGGACTGAAATGTTTGCAGAATACACAGAGAAAGTTCCACTTGAAGGCAGCAGCAAAGAGCAGTTTTGCTGCTTTTGCAGAACATTTATATTACAGAAAGAGGACTTGAGTAAAAACAAACCATGTGTATAATTCAGAATCTGAGTGCGATAGACGTTAAATATGTTCTTTTATTCTTTTATAATTTGTTAGCTCATTTATTTAATTTATGGGGAAAAATTTATAGAAAACTTTTTTTTTCCCCTGAAGAATGAAATAATCTGTTCAAGTACAAATGAATATGTCACATTCTTATATGATTTGCAAGAAGATGAATTATTGTGTCTCTTCTTCTCCAGCCTTTCTTCCACTTTTCTAATTCTACAGGAAGATTATTTTCAGAATCACTGTGTTGCTTTTTTTTTATGTGGCTTGTTGCACACTGAAATAAATTTGCCACACTCTTGCTAACACTGTGTTTTTAAAGCTACTTTTATGTAAAAATTCTTGATATGACATTACGCAGTCTCAAAAATTAAATCAGTGAAAAAGAAGAAAAATTCTGTTCATCAGTCTCAGCAGTTGAACTCATTAGCGTGTGTCAGATGTGGAAAAAAAAAATTGGAGCTCTGCAGAGTCCCTGGACGAGAGAATCACTTTACCAGGACATTGAGATAATTTATCTATGTGACTTAGGAAAAATTCTAGATAAGACTGAAATTTGGAGAGGCTGAGCATGTCCAGTCTCAGCCTTTGGATTATCAAGAATAAATCCAGCAACTGGCATGTGAATATGTTAATGCTGTGGATTCTAACATGGAAACAGGAAACTGTATTTATGAGGCAAAAATATATCAGAGATTAATTCAGTTCTATATATAATATATACATTTTACAGATACAAAATCTTTGCCAAAATATGCATAATTTGCAAGTACACCGAAGATAGAAAATGCCAGAATAAAGGTTGCCTTTCCATGCATATGCCCCAAAGGAATCTTTAATTACAAGATTCCTGGCTGCTTTTTCTAATGCTGAAATTTTCTAATTCCACTGTGTGCTTGATTTTGAAGCCTTAATATTTTCGCTTTTAAATAAAGACTTAGGGGTGCATTTGCCCAGGTTTAAAAGAAAAACAACAACATTGGAAAACAACAATATTCCATCCTTCTACCATCACCAGACTGCAACCTCTCCATTCTGGGAGCCTCCTGAGCAGATTTACCTGATGCTGGTGTGGTGCTGAAGCCTGAGCAATAATCTTCTGTCATGTGACAAAAAGGTGTCAGCAAGAGGACTGGAAGGTAAGGCAGCACCTGGGCAGAGTTTTAAATTAGTTATTTATTACTGCTGTCATCCTTTTCATTACAGTCCCCACTGTGTGACCATTACGAGCCTTGCCTGGAGCAGCCACGTGGATTTCCCGTGTGCACAATCACTTCCACCCATGCAAATGAGTGCAGAACTTTGATTTGTGGTTTGCTCACATTTTACATCTCTTTGCACTCGGTTTCTGCAGCTGGGGGTGACAGCACACAGAGCTCCAGCCTGCAAACCCAGCTTTGTGTGCTGAGTTGGGTCCCACTGAAGCTGATTTTTTTTTTCCTCGTGGCTGTTAAGTCAGAGTAGTCACACTGGCAGCACAGAAGTTGGTAATGATTTCTCACACATCCAGTGCACTGAATCATTATGCCTCATTGTCTGCCTCTTTCTGCTGTGGATTGAAGAGTTTTGATCAACGGTGGCAGCATGGAAAGCCTCAGAAAATTTCCTAGAGATGAACAAATTCATTTCCTAGAAATGATCAAATCTCTTTCCAGGCTTATGTATTTTATCTCTATAACTAAGGGGGCAATATTTCAAATCTCTCTGTGCACTACAGAAATGCCCCAAAAGTACTATTTACCTCTGCTGCACTAAAAAGGCTTTGCATCCCCAAATTTCAAATTGTCATGGAAGAGGAGGGTTGAGGACTCAGGAGGCTGATTCCAATGAGAGAGCTCAGAGGCAGAAAAACATCCTCCCTGTGAAGACCCAGCCAGGGGATGAGAGGGTTAAATACTTATTTTATATTGCTTTTTTAGTTGATTAATTTAAACCAGGACTATGCACCTGGTGCTTAAACTGCAAACTAAAAGTTCTCTGTGAGATCTGGAGACAGCAACAGGCTTGCTTCCATAAATAATACTGAAAGTTAAACAGAGATTTCACAAGGTCCAGGACATAGTATAAATAAGAAAGCAGAAATATCCAGGAAATCCTTGGTTAAGAAATGTTTTGTTTTAAACATTATATGCTTTTCTTGATCTCTGAAAATCATCTTCACAGTAGACACTAAACTGAGAGAAGTAAAAAGAAAAATTTTCTCTGACTTGAGCAAGATATTTTGTCATACTGAAAGAAGGGTTTGTTCTGAAGCTTTTCAGTGTTAATCCAAAAGCTCACAGACCTGGTGAAAGGTAAAAAAGCAATTAAATACTGTATTTATGACACTGAGCTTGTGCAAAAAGTCTCAGATGCTGTTTGCTGACACCAAATATCACAGCATTCAGCAACTGCAGGAGATTGGATTAGTGCAATGCTTGGAACTGAACCATCCCAAAGGGGTTTTTAGGAATGTTGGGCCAAATTCAGCCAGGAGGTAACTCCATATATTAGACTGGATTTATACCCAGAGAAATGTGGTCTTTTTTGTCGTGGCCAAAATGTAATGCTCAGGTTAAAACTGGGCCCCTGTACAAAAGCTGTGACTCCTGTTTTTAAAGAAATAATTTAAAATATCATCCAGTTATTTCAGGTAAGCACAGGTACAACTTCAGATCAGTGATTCTGCTGTTCTCATTTTTGGCTTCTAGACCAAACTGGGTTGCTGAAAAGTGAAAAGAAGGGAACTGGGAGAAGTTCTGTGAAATTTTTCCCACTTACAGTGTACACCACTTGCTCTTTCTGTGTCCCCATTGTCCTCAGGCCACCCCATTCTAGATTCAGGACCTGTTTCAGTCACAAGTGTTCCTGTTCTGTCTAAAGCATCATCTCTGTCTGGTATTTATTACATAGTCCAGTGGACTGAACGACCTGTGAGTGGGACAGGTGCCAGAGGAAAACAAGCACAGGCTGGGGGCAGCCAAAAACCTGCTGACATTGAGTCATTGAGAAGCTCTGAGGGGTTTTGTCCTGCTTTGGTTTGTTTATGCTTTTTTCTATCTGTGTGGTTTTTAAAAACCACAACTTTACTCTGGAAAATACATATTTTGGCTTTGTACAGGTTTCTAAATTCTGTTCAGCCCACTCAGCAGTATATTAACTTCTGCCATATGATTTGTTTTTCTCTTACGGTCTCCATGGGAAAAAAAGGTGTTGGAACTGTAGTCCTTGTTGTGTGATGTTTAGGTTTATTGTTTCTATGTTTGCATTGAGGGAAAGGGAAAAGTAGCCATGAGCTCCTGGGCAAGTTGGGGAAGCCTGGTGCTTGTATAGAGCTGATGTGAAGTGTGACAGTGGGCAACCATTCCTGTATCAGAGGGAGGGATTTTCCTTATCCTGTCTCAGAGCAGTGGGGAGGCATTTCAGCAGCCATTACAATAATTTCTGTATCTCAGGAGGCTCAGAGTTGCTGTAGCAACCTTTTGCTAGATAGGAATTTGGCTGGTGAAGCCCCACAGGAATCTGCTCCCACTCTTGCCTAACCTCTCACATCACTGGTCTCAGCTGCCAGGGAGAAACCCCAGCTGTGAATCAGGCAGGGTGAGAGACCCCTTTCACAGGTTCCTCACAAAACTTTTCCCCAAATTCCTACAAACAGATGCTTTTTGACAATTTTCCGTGGAGAGGGAGCTTTGCTGTGTGTGCACAGAGTTCTCTGCCTGAACCTGAATTGTAAAAGTGATCATAGTAAATTCTGTGCACACAAACGAGTCCTTATTCAGGCACTTGCAGATGCAGACCCTGAAGATGCAAAAGCAGGGAGTGCAGTTTGAGAGATCGGTGTGGGAAGTTGGACTGGGAGGCAGCAGGAGCTGTGGTGACACAAAAGAGGTATTATAAAGTCACCGAGGGGATCAGGCAGATGGGAACAGACTTGAGTAGGAAGGAATACAGACAAGGTCCCCAAAGCCTGAAATGAAGTGTGAAGTTGGTCAGAGCATGAGGGGATGCATCACTCCTAAACCAGTTCCTTCAGAAGTGTGAAGTAGTTTCTGGAGTAATGAAAGACAGTTTTTTGGCCTTCCAAACTGCTATATGGTTGAGAATAATATTTGGAAGATTTTATTTATAGATCATTTTGCCCACTGGCTATAGAGAAAAGACAGTCCATATTTTGGACTCTTGTCTCCTATTTCTAATTCTACAGGTGATTGACATTTTCAAACCACAGGCCTGGGTGCTGCCTTCTGTCATAACTCTGGAGGAGAACATGGCATAACTGTTGTTTTCCTTTTATATATTGTTTGATGTTATTACTTTTGAATCAGGACACGTAGGGCCAGTTCCATCCCTGGTTTCCTGTTCCTACTCCCAGATCTGCTTCTGTAAGTCACTATTAGTCTGCTTAGACTAAAATATCACCCATGGAACAGGTACCAAAATCAGTGGTGAGTTGAATTAACGTGCTGAGCTGGAGAACTAGGTGGCTGAGGAGCCAACCCATGCTCCTTTTTGCCAGCTGTGGTGCAGGGCTGCTGCTTCTGAGGAGCAGAAAGCTGAGGAACTTCATTGTCAGCAAGGGTCACCAAAGGCAGCTGTGGAGAACTCCAGGCTCTTGCTATACCAGAGATGCACCAGCTTAACAAAAAGTCCTGAGTCTGTGAGGTTAAACCAGGTTGAATCCCTAATGCTAATGCAAGATTTAACTCTTTCAGATACTATTTTAAGTTGGACAGGCAGTCACTAAACACAACTAGCTGTGAAAAATATAGTTTAGAAATGTTTGATTTGTGTATGTCATGATTCTCTGTGGTTTAAAGCCCAGGTAAAGCAGGGCGAATTCCAGAAAAAGAATCTCTGGTTTGTTTGGGGTTTTTTTAAACCAAGTACCTTCCAGTCTGAAGCACTTTTTAATTATACAGAGAAGGGGAAGATCCATCCTGGCAGGTTTTGGGGCTGCAGGGAGCTGTTAGGCCTCAGACACAAAATGGGCCCATGTATGGTTATAGTCAGCCGAACGTGTCACTGAGTGGCAGCGAGGACAGCGAGTGGGCTTTGGAGAGCTGAGTGATCTCTGTGCTCTAGCAAAGGAATCAAAACTGAATATGGACTGTGCCCTAGTTAGACTTATTCTGACTACCCAAAGCTGTGTGTCACTTCATGCATTTTGGGCTGCAGCCTGGGCTCTGTTTCGGGGGTGTTGTGTGTATGTTTTTTACTGTATATTTTTAAAAGAGCACCCAGTTCTGAGGAATCTATTCCCAGCTAAAGCACACGAGCTCTGGAAAGGTCAGAGAGAGGCATCTCTAGCTTTGGTAAATAAACAAATCTCTTCTCTGTGGCTGGGATGTTGTATTAATAGCAGTAGATTTGGTTTCGCATTGTGGAGCTCCTCCTGTTTCATTGCTATTGAAGATAAGAGAACACAAAATGTTCTGTCACCCTCCCTATGAGAAAACAAGCCAACAGGCAGAGACTATTATATTTAAAGATATTACTGAGGCAAAGGCTCAGAGCACACAAACAGCCAGGTTTATATTCAGTAACTACTGGATACCATCAGAGGCACACCAGTAACTCAGCCTTAGTTAATGCCTCGCATGAAAGAGTTTGCAAGACAAAGTCACTGCCTAAGAAGTAAACTAAAAATAAGGGTTGAGCCTTAAGCAGATGGAAGGGTTGAGCCTTAATTTTTCCCTTTTGCATTTCTCTTAGTGATTCAGTTGCTGCAAAAAAATTAACAGCTCTTTTCTGCTTCTTAACCTGTGCACCCACCAGTCTGCTACAGTCAGGTTTACTTCAGCTGGTAGCCTGGAGTTATTCCTTCATCAAAGGACACCAGGATTGAAGAAGTTTTTCTAAGCAGTTCCTCACAGGAAGATTTCTTGTGGAAATTGTAAAACCCCCTAACTTGGCAGCAAGCATGTGTAAAATAAATTAACAGAGCTGTACCCTAGAGCTTCCCTAGACAAGTTCTTTGGGAATAATTAATTCTAAAATTTCACATGTAGCATCTTTTACTTGGGAATATGCACCTCCTGGGTGGAAGGCAGACTTAGCCTGGTGGGGAAGAAGCGTGATGGGGAAGAAATGAAGAATTTATCCTTAACTAGTTGACATATATGACACAAAACGTTGCTACTCTACCACTGGTCACTACTACATGAGTTAATCCATGCTCAGGATGTACTTCTTGTCCTTAGTGGCACCATTGCTCCAGTTGGGCATCAGTCCAAGAAGGAGACAGCCTTCTCCTGTGCAAATAAGCATCTTCTGTTGGAGAGCAGATTGCTTGAGATAAGTAAAAATAAACACCAACCAAATCAGATAATTCTCCTCTCAACAGTTATTTTCCTTGTCCTTGAAATGTCCTCAGCTACAGGTTTATTTGTTTCCCTGATGCTCAGGTAGAGAGTGTTCAGAGGGGAGTTATTCTGCATGCAGGAGGCGTTTTGGAAAACTGCACCTCTACATAGGATTCATAAACAAACCAAATGACTCAACAGAAAGAAGTTACATGCAGTGAGATTTTTTCCTCTAGGGGTATTTATAGAGCAAGAAAATAAAAATATTGGCAGAAGATAGACACTGAAATCACCAAAATTGTTCTCTCTCCAGTCTGACCAGTCTGGAATTTAAGTTATGTGCTTGTTGTGGCCCCAGGTAGCCACTCTGTGTTGTGGGAGAAAGTCTCAGCTGAGGTTAAGATGCTGCTTATATGTGTTTGTAAGTGAATATCACTTCCCATCTGCTGCACTCATTGCATTTTACATAAAAAAGGGATTAATTATTTCTTCTAGACCAGCACATATGCAAATTCCTCTAAAAAATTCAAAAGAAATTCTGGGCAGAGACAATGGACTTCTTTGACAGCTACTGATGAGTATTTAAGATGATTATAAATGTTCAGAGAAAGTAACAATTTTTGTAGTTAAGAATAAAAAAAAAGGTAATTGTTCCATATTGTAGCTTCCTTACCGTTTGAGAACAACCCCAAATTTAATTCTGCCATCACAGGAATTTTTTGGCTGAGATGCATGTGAGAAAAGATTTCCATTTTGAGCATGAAATTTCTTTTAACTGTGATTTCTGATACAACATATGCCATAGAAATGAGGAAAAAATCCCTGCAGTTTGTGTAAGGGCCTTCTGATCCTTCTGAAGGATTCTGTGTGTTAGTGTTTGAAAGGATTTAATCCAGATGGTTTTGGAAAGGAATGAGTTTATTTGTATCTGATACCAATAAGGTTTTCTTTTCCAAACAGATTTAATAGTCATAAGAGCTGTGTTGTGAATAAGGGATTCTAAATAAAATTAAAATCTTTGCATGCGACATTTTTCATTTAATTACATCATCAGCTACTAAAATTGAGATATTTCTTTTTATTTTAAGTGATATCATTGTGGAATTTCAAAGCCACATGTAACCACTGCATTTATGTAATGTCCACTGAAAAAGCAGTGCTAGACACAGAGATCATCCATTTGAATTATCCCAAGAATATAATCTTCTTGAAAGGTAACAGATATTAAACACCCAATACATGAGAATAATAGGGAAATTAATTCTTTTATAACTTCAGTATTGATCCAGGGTTTTGGCTTTCAAATTTGTGTAAAGGGTGTGTGCAGCAGAACTTTTGGGTAGTGATTTTGGCGGATTGAACCTGATATTAAGAACTTCAATCTCTTTGAACAGCATCTGAATTTTCCCTCAAGGTGTGATAAAAGGCAGCAAGCAGCCCCCAGCTGCATAAGCAATAACATAATTGCTGTTCTGCTTGGCAAGGTCATCATCTGGTTCCTCATTATATGGTAATGGCAGCAAATTAAGACACTTCCGGGCAGATGAATGTCCAACAACATTATTTTAGTGTTCCACGTGCCTGAAAAACTTCTTTTTTCTTTCAAGAATGAATCCTGTTCCCTGAAATGCAGCTGGAGAATGAGAGCAGCTCAGGCCACCCCAAACCTCAGGAGACTGATAGTGTTGGCAGCTGAGGATCTAATTATGGATTATTTGGGTCGGACTCTTTTATCCCAGGTAGGTGTGACTTGATTGACTCAAAAGAGGTTAGTTCATTCAGTTCACAGGGGTTATACTTAGAGCAGGAGTGAATTATTCCCCTAAAAATTAATCTTATTAATCTTAAGGAGAGTCTAACAGCTCCTGTAAGCAGACATCTTGATTTTATAGGGAATTTTAATATCTTAATAATATTGCATAAACTGCTGGCAGTTATGTATGTTATTATTACATTTGCATTAGTTCTGTGTGTTTTTAATAAAGCTCAGGATGAAAGCACTTAATCAGAAAAATACTGTTAGGAATGTTTCCTTTGCAACTTCTCTCTCTTAATTTTGCAAAGGCAGAGCCCAAACCAGACTGGCACAGTCTGCAGTCCTTAAACTGACCATAAACAACACACATGATGATGTAGGGTTTATTACATATTTCAAATCTTCATTGCTTAGGAGATTGAAAAATATTGTCTACTTGAATTACATAATAACCCACAACTGGATTGCAGTGTTTTGATGTTTTCCAGAGTTTCTTGCAGAAGCATTTTTAAAAATCTCTCTATTCTTGTATTTCACCTCCTATTATCTGTCAATACACAGAACATGTACAGTGGCACTCAAGAAAAGTCATGAAGTCCTGCCTTGCCACCAGCAAGGTTCAGTGTAAATCATGGGGTGCACTAATTAGGGCAGTCTGATTTCCCTTTGTTTGTTCCAAAGCCCTGTGGAGGAGCTCAGGAGGGATCTGTCCAAGACATTACATCAGGGAAGAGGCTCAGTCTGATTTATCCCATCGTGTAGGCGACATATTTCCAGAACTATATGTTCCACTTTCTCAGATGCATACGTTCTCTGAGGGGAGGACAATGAGTTTATGCAGGAAAAAGCATTCCCTGGAAAATCAAAAGCCCAGGTGATCATTCTGCATTTAGTATTTCATTTTCTGAGACTCACACAGAGGAGAGGAGCACGACCCTGCTGCCAGAGTAACCAGAAGTTATGAGTATTAATTTCCTGCCTTCCAGCACTGATTGCCTGGTAGGCATTTCTTAAGTGATAAAATTTCTGTCTTGTTTTCTGCTGTTTAACTCTGTGATCACTCAACATCCATTATGGGAGCTGGTTTTGATGAAGGCAAGATTTCACCTTGGCTTGGGAACTTTCTAATAAAACTGTTGTTATTTTTCTAATTTGTCTTCATACTGTCCCTGAAGCACATTGAGGACAACAGGGACTGCAGACAGAGGTGCAGCTCTGCAAAAGTTGTTTTCTTTGAGGGAGAAGGTAGTTTAGGAAGATCCAGCCCCTTGTTCTCCATGTCCCTTGCTCTCAGCTCCTCACCTGCAGCTCTCCAGCCCTTCAGTTGTGCTCTCACAGTTGTTTTGTGGCCATAAACTGAGCAACTGAGTTAATAATCATCTTTCACCAAGAGATTGTGATAAGCCTGACCATGCAGCCCCACAGAGTTGTGCCAGCACCACTGAAAAAAACACTGTCACCATAATTCCAGGCTGGTTTGGGCTCTGAGGTGCCACAGAGCAGGGCAGTCCCACCTCTTCTCTTGGCTTCTCCTGACTATTCCATGGAATGTGTTGATATGTGCCAAGCAACAACTTCAGCTGAAAGCAGAGTTCTCACTACCATTTTCCTGAAGGGATTCTTGTTTTGAAGAAGCTTTGGCTGAAGTTGAACACTGTCTATGCATCACCCTGCAATTTAAGAAGATGCATCCAGTTTGGGATTTTTTTGGGCTTCCTTTTAGATTCTGGGTGTGAATTATTGCTGGGTTTAATCTCCTGGAAACCCACATCCTCCTTGTATTCAGGGAGCAACCACAGTGTGTGCAGTAAGAGGGCAGGCTTAACCCATGCTTGCTTAGTGTGTGCTTCTCCTCCTGCCCATAATCACCCCCACGTTAATTAGCTAATGTTGTGTTTGGGGATTCCATATTTATGCACCAGGGAAGCCATAACATTGCAAAGCTCTCTGTTTGTTGAATGCCCTTTTATAAAAACTGATGTACCCATATGGATTGTTTTAAAGAAAATAAATTGCATTAGCACTGTGTGATTGCAGGTAAAATTGGCTCTGATGCAGCTGCTGTGTCAAAGAAAAATTCCTTTATTATGAAACTCCAGTATCCATGTCTCTCCTTGTAGGATAATAATACTGGAAACATTGCTGAGCCCGTGATGAGGAGTTCATCTGATTCTAAATGAACTGCTCAGTAATAGGCTGTACATCTTGCAAGTAAGGAGAACATCTCCATCAAAGTATTTTGCATAGGTTTTAATTTTTTGTATCATATGTATTTCTTACAGGTTTGTAAAGAACCTGTGTTTGGTTTGGGTTTTTTTCCCCAAAAAGTCTAAATTTTCTCTTGAAAAATTTTAACTTTGCATTTTTAAGTTGTGAGGGTGTTTTAAACATGATTTTTCTTTTTTTTTCATGAAATGATATGAACATTTGATTTTTTTTTTTCTGTTGACACTGAATTTTCTCATGGGGAAAATGTTTTTGTTCCCCTGTGGTATATGCTTGTATCAACAAAAGTTTTTCTTTAAGGCCAAATTTATCACACTAAATAGGAGCTTTCACCATTGACTGGGTTATTCATTAACTGAGGTTACCCTGGAGTTGTTCTCATATGTAAGAGCAAGATTTAGTGCTCAGTGATAAATCTGCTGCTCCTCTATTTGAGGGCTAATGCAGCCAATTCCAGCACACTGAGGAGCAGACAGAAAAGCAGAAGCAGCAGCTTTGTCCACAGCTGCCTGGGGCAATAAACCAGGAACACAAACTCTCCCATCCCTTACCATGCTCCAAGCCTGCCAGTTTTTCTCTGGCAGCTCTTTCACATTCACACATCTTTACAATTTTTGAAGACGACATTGAACAATATTCAGATAATATAATACAATATTAAAAATGGCTTTATTTCCTCTAAGAAAAAATAGAATTCCCAGTTATTTCAGTGCCAGGTTATATAATTAACATTTCCGCTACAGGACAAAGTAGACAAAGTTAAAAACTCAAAGGAACCAAGAACAAGCCCACAAATACCAGGTTGCCCAAATTGTTGTGTCCTGGTTCCTAAGTGAGACCCAACCTTGAGTGCATGCAGGCACACACACAGGGCTTCTCCTGATCTCCTCTCTGGCATTACATAAAGATCTCAGGGCAGGTGAAAAATCTCACATTTCATTTTGTTGACTCCATTAGTCCCATGAAGGAGTTGTGATGCTTTTTATGTTTGAAATTCCTCGTTGCAATATAATTAAAAGCTCCTTCAGGAATTGGCTTTATCCCTGTCTGTATCATATTTGTTTATTTCTATCTGTTCTGACCTTTCCATTACACTTTTCAATGAATTATCACATCACAAATGCTCGGAGATTTCTCTCCTGAATTGCTTTTCAGGCAGTGGCAGGGTCAGCTGAGGATACTCCAAGTGAGGGCTCTGACTCGTGCGCTGGGACATTCGGTGACGTTTGAGATGTCATTCCTTTGTGTTCCAGCAATCCAAACCTCGGGCTAGGACAGGCTTTGGGGGTCTGAACAACAAGATTCAGGATCAGACTCGGGAGGTTTCACAGGGACATCAGGTTGGTAATCCTGGGCATGCCCTGAGACCACAGCCCAGAGACAGGACTGGATTCTTCTGTTCCAGAGTGGGGTTTGTTCATCCAGAAAATAACATCAATAGCAGCAACTTGTTGATCTGGCCACGTGGCCAACAGAATTTATTAGGAGTTGTTTGACAATTATTTTGAGATTCTGTGATGGGAGTTGCTACACCAAATAGCTTATTTTAACCTGATTTGTGGATGTGCCAATGGAGTCACACGGATTCACAGGATCAGAGCTGCTTCTCTTAAGCTGTCCACAAATGCTTTACATGACAATGCCATAAAATCAGGGAACTGGATATTCTGGAGTTAGAACTTGAGCCATCAGTCAGAGTGTAACAGAGCTATAAAAGTGTGCATTGACATGGAGTGTGATCAAATTAATATAAACAATATACTCCCAAACACATACCACTTATCCCAGATAGATCCCACTGGCATGTCTAGATTTGGTTTCCATGTTATTCCTTGGGTTTGATCATTAGGTAACACTGGGCAACATCAATATTGAAGGGAGAAAACCTTGTACAGGATAAATGACAAGAACATTTACTCTGTCAATTCTCCTTTTATTTCCAGCAGTGAAACTGCATTATCATCGCCACAAACTAATCCCATTTTGTCCCTGAGTGCAGGAGGTCTGCAGCAGAGTGATACAAATGAATTAAAATATATCGATTGTATAGAAAATTAAGTGCAAACTATTTAACACATCCTAAGTGATTGGATGCAATAAAACGTTGCAGAGACGATTGCACAGCTGGCAAACCCAAGCCAGGAGAGAACAATCAGGGGAGCAAGATCTGGCTCCAGACTTTGGCTTTTCCACTGACAAACACCCTTTGTGCTGCAGGGGACAGGTGTCAGCCCCATCCCAGCCCCTTCCCACTCCCCATTTAGATTTTACATCAAGTCTCTGTGAGCTCTGCCTTGAAATCCTATTTTTCTAAGCAAAGGCAAATGCCCTTTATTGGCACTGGTTCTAGAGGAGCAAAGGTGTTACATAAGGGGCTGCTGAGATTCTGGATTACACAATATTTTTAAGGGGCATGTGATACATCAGAGACTATTTATATGTACATTTGAAAGTAACTGTTGATTACCTGAACTAATTCTTATCCTGAACAGATCAGCACCACTAAGAGGGCACAGAAAAACAATTCTGCAGTAGCAAAAAATTGAACTGTCTTGTTTGTGGGTACACGGAAGGATTAAAGAGTATAATTTTACTCTCTTAGACCAAATGAATTCCTAAATTGGAAAAGCAGCTCTGTCCAAGGTCGCCTCTGTTGTTTCCAAAAATATCTCGAAACAAACGCAAGAGGGGCACTTTGTTGGGTGTTATCTAGACATATATAGTTTCAATCAAATTCTTCAACAAGTGTCAGAATAAAAGTCAAACATTTGTCTGACACTGCCAAGTCACTGGCAAGTGAATCCCCTCAAAGACTGAAAATAAATTCGATAACAGAATTGAGAATTACGAGATGTTTTCTTTAAGGAAAAAGCCACTTTAATTTGGGATTGAATTGTAAACACCTTTTAGACATTTCACAAAAGGGTTGTCTAATTCTTTCCACAACACTGGGTGAAGTGATACAAGGTTGTGTTCATGACCCCAGGAAAATATTTATAGTGCTTTTTCCAGTATATGAGTTCCCTCTTTCTCTCTCTTAGTGTTTTATGATCAACCTTCAATTAGACCAAGAGGCAGAAAAGAACCTTCATGGTATGAGATTTTAAAGTGGTGCATTTCCCATCCAAATGGCTCAAGTGCAGCATAGTAAATAAAAACCACAGAAGGAGCAGTAACACACCAGCAAGAAGCCACTGTGAGGGAGCCACACTCCATGTCGCTGTTGGAGCCTGGTGAGGAGCTGTGGGAGATGTTTTCTGGAGGAGATTTAATGTCAGGATGATGCTGTCACTGCCTGATTCTTCTCACTGCCCCTGATGCCTTAAATGGCTCCCTAAAAACATAGACCAGGCAGGAATAAAGGAATAAAGGAGGGATTGATTGGAAAGGCCTTCAGAGGTCACACTCTGGGCTCCAGAGGCTCCTGCCTCAGTGCATCCCAAAATGGACAATGACAGCTCCTGAGTTCTTCCCACTTTGATATCAGCATCAATTGCCCAAGCAGAAGCCAGGCAAGGATGGAATTTGCCCAAGCTTGCCCCCCTCTCCCCAAGATGAAGGTTTGCAGTTGTTGGGCCCAGGAGGGTCTGGGTGTGCTTGGAGAGCGAGCTGGAGAGGCTTTGTTATGTCAGTGTGAGCATGAGAGAACAGCACTGAACGAGCTCCAGGGACCTGCAGAGTTCCACTGGGCACTGCAGGGTTGGAAAAATATAAAAGTTAAACCCTAAGGCATCAGGAACATTAAGTGGCTCCCTCACTGCTCCCTGAGCCCACGTGAAGGGAAAGTGAAGGAGAGGAACCCTTAGGGCCAGAAGATGGAACATGAATGTAAAATATGAGTGGAACAGGTTGTCTGTGGGTGACTTTCAGTGTTCTGATAGTTCTGTTTGCTTTCTAACGCGCTATAAAAACACGGCAGGCTCTAAGCACGGAACGAGGGAGATGGGGACAGTGTTTTATAAATACTTTATAAAACCTCCAAGGTTTTAATGCTGCAGTCCACAGAAAGCTGCTTTGGAGCACTGCATCATTTAAATAGCAGTTGATAAGCAAAATGTACAATTTTAATATGATTTTAATTTTAAATGTTGCCATTTTTAGAATCCCAAATTAATCAGCCTTTTTTGCTCTTGATAATTCTTCACTAATGGCTCTAAAATTTCTGTGATAACTGGAAAGAAATGCCTAAACCCTGGCTTACTCACCAGAAAATGCTGTAGTAGTGTAAACCAAGTAAACTGCTGAATAATTCATGCTTTATAACCTTAGAGTCTCAACTGCTGTTTAAAAAAGAGTAACCCAGTTTTGAAAAAACAAACATTAACCCCCCACAAATTTTAATTGCAAGAATCTTAATGGTTTTTAGGTTTTTTTCAGTATGAACCAGTTGTAAAATGTATAAAGAAACTGGGAGATTAGTTCCTTCATTATTTCCCTTACTTGGTCATTATTTGTATGTGATGTAAATCTTTATGGTTTTGTTGTTGTTGCTCCCCAAGTGCAAAGCATATTTCCTATTCCATTCCAGGAAAAATAAATAGGGAGAGAGAAAGGAATTTATCTTTGCTAACTGGTAAGATCCCATTTTCCATATTCCTGTCAGCTGCATTTTTCCTGGTATTAGTGAAATGTGCAGGATTTGGCTTTATCCTGTTTCAAGAGTAGACTTAATTAAGTGCTTATTGTATAAATGAGTGGGTTTAGAACTTGAGCAGTTGCAATAAAATTTAGAAGCTTAAAAATGACATCTTATTGTGTAATAAGAAACTGAACTGAAGCAGGAAAATAGACATTGGTTTGAGTAGATCCATTTTCAGGAAAAGAACTCCAGCTCCTGGCTTTCAACAGATGCTGGAAATGTGTGTCTTAATTAGCAAAAATGGAGTTTTATCATTACTACACAGAATGGAAGGTGAAAAAAAGGCACAAATAGACTTCTTGATAATAAATATAAATAATGCCTTTAAATACAAGGTAGAGAATACAGTTTTAATCAAATGATAAACACACTAAATACTTCCAGCACTGGATTTGTGCAACAACCTCTCATAAAAGTCTACTAAAAATCAAATCGTGTTGCTAAGACTTGTTATTTTGATTGTTTGTGCTGAGAAAACCTTCCACAAACATTTGATTTTTGTTAAAAATCAGAACATGCCCAATGGAATGCTGGTTTGTGTTGGATGAAAGTCATTATTTTAGATAATTACTGTAATCTTTATTTTCAGTGTGCTATAAATCTGATGATGAGCCCTTTAATTCCTGCTTGTTCTGTCAGGATGAAGAACGGAGCTAAATCCAGCAGACCTTGTTTTGGCAAAACTCCCACTGAAGTCAGGGAGGGTTTAGTGAAAGTAAGGCCAGCGTGGTTCGTGGTTCATCTCCCAGTTCCTGCTGATTATTTGGGACATGTTTGCTCCCTCTCCAAGCCCCCGGAGCTGCTCACCCGGGGTGACACCACCACAGCTTGTGGAATCAGTGCCAGGCAAGTGTGAAAAATGCCCTTTTCACCCCCTGACCTTGGACTGACACGGATTACAGTTTGGAGACTGCCACTGAGAAACTGCTGCTGCAGAGACAGGCACAGAGAATTCGGAGAACCCACTTTAAACTCACCCTGAGAATTTAAAGAACTCTTTAAACGAGCTGGAAATAGGTCAGATTCTGATTGTTAGAAAACCAACTCCCCACGTGGGTGTTGCCAGACAGGTGGGACCTTGTGATAAAGTTGTTGATTCGTGTAACACTTCCTTACTGGAACGCTGGCGAGGCCATGCCAACGTCAGTCCCGTTCCCATTGCTCTGGAGAAAGGCAGCTGAAGGGTTAATGGCGTTCCCTCGGCAGGAACCTCCTGCCGGGACTGATAACACCGACCCAGGGCTTTGCTTTTTACAGCAGCTCTGAGCAAACACAGGGCCAGAGCCAGAACCAGAGGCACAGGCACCAGAGCTCCCCTTGTCTGTCCCTGACAGTCCCACGCCCCACTGGGTCACAGCCTTTCTCCCAAGGGGACACTCGCAGGTGACACCACTCCAGTCTCTGGGTCTTCAGTCTCCATCTGCCTTCATGTGGAACTGGCTCCAGGCTGGCCAAGCACTGCCGGGGAGGGATTGAGGCACTGGACTGAGCCAAAGGGCTCTGCTCGCTGGGGATGATGCCTTAAATGGCTCTCTAGAAACAGAGACTGGACAGGAATAAAGGAATAAAGGAGGGATTGATTTGAAAGGCCTTCAGAGGTCACACTCTGGGCTCCAGAGGCTCCTGCCTCAGTGCATCCCAAAATGACAATGACAGCTCCCGAGTTCTTCCCACTTTGATATCAGCATCAATTCACTAAGCAGAACTTAGCCAAGGATGGAATTTGCCCAAGCTTGCCCCCCTGTCCCCAAGATGAAGGTTTGCAGTTGTTGGGCCCAGGAGGGTCTGGGTGTCCTTGGAGAGCGAGCTGGAGAGGCTTTGTTATGTCAGTGTGAGCATGAGAGAACAGCACTGAACGAGCTCCAGGGAACTGCAGAGTCACACTGGGCACTGCAGGGCTGGGAACAGAGAAAAGTTCAAACCTAAGGCATCAATCACCAGGGAGTGAGCACCAAGCTGCTGCTGGGCCAGACACAAAACACAGACCCAAGGAGTGGCCCTGAGCTGCATTTCCAGCTCCTGAACCAGCAAGGCACTGGGAGAACAGATTCCATATTGATCCCATAGGTTGTACATTATCCATGCACATGTCCAGGCACTGCTGAACACCTCTGCTGCAGAGAGTTTTGTAACAGAGAGCAGCATCACACTGCCTGGAAATCTTGTCAAGAAAGCTCTGGAAATTGGGATATTTAAACATAATAGCAGGGCCTAACCTTCATGACTGTGGGCAACTATATGCACATGACATCCTGAGTAGTAATCTCCATGTGAGTAAAGAGATAGGAATAAGTAATCCTAGATTTGGGTAGCTAAGGAAGTCTAAGAACATCCATTTTAGTTACTAGAGTTCAAATGGGAGTAAGATGGTACCACTAATATAAACTAAATTTTCTGATACCCAGCTGGTAAATGGCTGCTCCTATAACACAGTGGATGTGCTGCTTCCTCATGCCTGGAACTATTTCACCTCTCAGGTCCATGTGGAACTTGCTGTAGCTCCAAGGACAGCTGAAATCAACATCAAAAATCCCCCAAAGCTGCAGAATATTACAGTAGTTCTATAGCTGGGATGCTTCCTCATCCAGTTCTGGAAAGGGATAAGGAGAATCCTTAGGAAACAAAGTGAGCTGCTGCTCATATGACTGCTCAAATCAGTGTTCCAGCTGGGACAAATTGATAAGTGCTGCAGCCCCAAATTTACCTAAATTTTTGATTTATTTGGACCTTCCCAAGAGAAATGTAAGTATTTTGCCATATGGGATGTTTAATCTTATTAACTAGTTAGGCTATTAATAATAACAAAGTAAAAACCAGAGAAGTTAGCTTTTTGTTGCAAGATAGGAAGTAAAGATAAAACTGTGAAATTTGAAGATTTTTGAATGCTCCCATCAAATCCCAAACTCGGTGGAAAAGCCAGTGAACAGAATCCATTAAAGCTGCATTTATTAAATGTCCACTTGTATAAAAAGCTAAAAATAGTGTTTGAGTTTTTCCAATTTTCTTTTGATAACAGTTATTATGATTTTCTGCTTCATCTCAGAAAGTCATTTTGCTGCTGCTGCTTGCAGTGTATAATCTGTGTGCCCTTTCTTGGTGCAGCACAAATGACAGAGCACTAATCAGATCAGAACAACAATCACGTCATCTTTGAGTAACTAGCAATAAACTGTTTTTATAAGGAAGAATGATGAACTATTTTTAGGGTAACTCTGAACAGAAAACCAGAAAATGACTGTACTCAGTCTTACTCCACATCACTGCTGTGAATTTCCAAGGCATTGCTTTTTCCTGGGCAGCAGGCAAATCCCTGTCATGCATCTTTGTGTAAATGGTCCAGTCAAATAGGATTTCTAAGGCTTGGTTAAAAGTTTTGACTTCAAGTCTGTGAAATCCCCTTTCTCCCTGCCCTGTCTAGTGACTCTGAACCACAGGCTGATTCCCAAGTAACCTAAATGTCCATTTTTGGTGATTATCCCACGTTTTCTGCATGTCTCATATCTCCTTGTCTGTGTTATTTTACTGTTGCTGTCAAGCCTTCAGCGAACGCCTCCATTGGAAGCCCAGGAATGGGAGGAGTGCTGTGGCTTCCCCAGCTCTGCAGCCCTGGGCAGGTGCTGCACGGGAAGGATGGCACAGGGCAGGAGGCACAAAGCACCCAGGTGTCTCTGGAGATGGCTGTGCCCACCTCACACAGCCTGGCCTTTCCTGAGCTTCCTTCCCTGCCAGAGATTCCTTCCCTGCCTCCCTAAATCCCGCAGCAGTGGGCAGGGGGTGGTGGCACAGCCCTACCTGTCCCTGTGCCTTCCCTCCACCCTGTGCCAGGGGCACCCTGCTCTTGTCCCTGGCCTGGGGAGGGTCAGTGTGCAGCTGTTGGGAAAAACTATCTCAAGCTATTCGACAGCGTGGGAGGACTGGCATGAGGATGTCCTGGGATCTGTGCATCTGAGACCCACTCCTCACACTCAAGCTGCCCTTTGGAAGCTTCTCAAATAAATGTCATTAAATAACCCATTTTTCCTGTGGCCCAGCCACTAACAATTTCCTTCTTTCACCTAAAAAATGTAAAAAAGAAGAATACCATACAGTCAAAATGTAGTTTTGCCAGCTTTTATTTTAGTCCTGTTAACAAATATATTTAATGCAAAGGCAAATCAGGAACTCTATAATTACCATACTCTCTGGATATAGAAACCAGCAGAAGATCTCATAGTTAGGTATCAAAGAAAGCAAAATTACTTTTTTTATATCCTGAAGAGACATTCTACTTCAGGCAGGAAAAACTATAAAAAACCCCACCAACCTATCTAGGAATCCAGGAAGCCAAAGGAGAACAGCAGGAGCTCTGGTCGCACAGCATTATCTCTGTGCTGCTGCTCTGTGACAGGGGCTGAGCGCTGCTCACCCAGAACGGTGACGTGTGAGGAACACTCTCAGTCCTCACCTCCATCCCTGTGGGCACTGTCACCTCTGAAGGCACTGACAGCTGCCCGAGGCTCAGGGCTGCACTCCAGGCCACATGCAAGAAGCACTGGGCCATATCTACATCCATGGATAACCTCCGGCCCTGGGATGACCCTCCCTGGGTGTGTAATCCCTTTGGAATTGTGCAGACAAAACAGCTCAAAACTCCTCCCTGGGGAAAGCTTCAGCTCAGCTCCCTTGACATTTTCACACAGGCAACTCAGAAAATATAAAGGAGGTAAATGTGCAAGAAAAATACTTCTGTTAAAAACAACAACAACAACAACAAAAAATGGAAAAAGCTCCTATTCCAAGTGATTGTTCTCCAGGCTGACTCCTGAGGCTGCAGCAGTGGTGTCTCCTGGAAGCACAATCAGCTGAGCTCAACCGTGTGAGGAAAGAACAACCAGGAGTGTTCAGGCTGGGCTGACAGCAGCTCTGCTCCTGCTGCCACACTGCGTGGCTAAGGACAATAGGGACCCACGGGGCCAAGCCGGGAGGGCCACAATTACACAATATCAAATCCCAGGCCTTGCAAAAATGTAACCTTAGCGATAGAGAATGAGAGGCAGAGCAATTACAGGAGTTTTCTGTGACCCTGCAGAAGGATTTGTTTCCCTTTGATCTCCCTACAGATGCGTGCCATTCCCAACCTCATAAAACACGGATTTATGAGCAGCTTCACCCCAGTGAACCTCCCAACAGCTTCCAACCATGGCACATTGTCACTGAAACACTGGAGCAAAAGCTTCCAGAGGGGTTCTTTGCTCTGGTTATGCACCAAAACCAAACCATGTACAAAAACTGTAGAATTGATGGAAGCAACAAGTCTTCCTAGTTCATGTGGGTATCAGGAAGAAGAATTCACAACACAAGCCTATCTTTACCTCCTTCCTGAATGACCTGACCGATGGCTGCTTGATTTTGCTGTTTCAGAAAACATTCCCTCTTACATTCCATTAATTGCTCAAAGTCCTGCCACATTTTCATTTGCTTCATATTTGGCCCGTGACTTTCCCGTACAACTTTCTGTTTCTCTCGGAGTTTCTGTTAAAAATACAAAAATATCAGATTTTTGGAACAGCTCTACACCACAAAAGTTGCTCACATAGGCAACTCTTGGAATGACAGAGATTTTTATATGCTATGGAAATACTGTTTTGTTCATGTTGATAACCCTCCCTGCAAGTGCTAAATGCATTAACACCTGGGATTTAGATCTTTGTATGGATTGACAACTATTTCCATGGTTTTTAACTGTCTAAATATTAATCTTATCTATTTGAGAACTTATGCTAAAAATCTGACATCATTTCCATGCAGAGCTCTTGCAGTATTCAAGGTGCAACCTGCAAAGGATTCATATCACGATATTGTAACATGAAATCAATGTTTTACAATTAAACCCCCTCCTGATTATTAATAGTGGCGGCCCAGACCTGTAAAAATCACTCAGACTTACTGAGAAAAGGAAATTAATAAAAGCTCTTTGGTGTGACTTGCTAAGCCCAACCTTGTCCCTGCTGATCTGAGCTTCAGACAAGATTAAAACTGGACAACTGCTTTTGTCTGATGCCGCTGATCCCCTGGCCTTTAGCAGCAGTGATAAGGTTGACAGGCTCAGAATTTATTGTCTTCACCAGGTTGCTTTATATACAGCAGAAAATCTGAGCTGGCACAGTTCGTTATGCCCCTGTTTCAGGGTCTTATCCAAATGGTTTTCAGGGAATGTGCTGTCACACTGAGCTGTTTGCCTATCCCTTACAGCAGCTCGTGCTATTCCCTGCAGGAAATCAAGCCCTGAGGAGGGAGCAGGATCCTTTTCCAGGGTATTAGTTTCCAATGCCAGCAGTGATGGAAATTTCTTTGTAGGCTGCACTATGCTTTTTATAAAAGACTGACCACGGCCTTTGGGAATAAGCCCCACAAAAAAAACAAACTGTACAAGGTAAAAGCCTTATCCTTACCTTCCCAAGGTTTTCTTGTTCAAGGATTATTCGTGTATACTGTTCTCTAAAGGAAACATAAAATGATTTTATCAGGATTTGGTTCTGTGTAACAGGACAGAATAGTGATGCAAACATGGAAAATGATGGAAGTATTGGGTGGTTCATGAAGGAGATAGAAGAGGAAATGCAAAAAACCCTTTTTGTCACTGGAAAACACATCCCTTGATATGAAGGATCAGATCTCCTTCAGATCTTCTCAGCTGTGCAGCTGGGAAAAGTGATACTGGCTGAAGTCTCTTCCATTTTTGAAGCAGGCACCATCACTGCTCCTTCCAGCTTGAAGGCAACAGCGAGACCATGCAGAGGAGATACTCCTGATCCCTTTTACAATGCATTTATCCTGGTGACATCCCGAGGTGAGCCACGGCCTGACTTGTGCAAGTGTCAGAGTTTACAGACCCACAGCCCTCAATTGCTGTGAATGCAGCGTTGGAATGAGTGGGAAAGTAAAGGAATGAGGGGAGATGGCATTGCAGCCCAGGTCTGACAAGTCCAGTGAGTGCAGTGGGAATGCTCCACGTTCCTCTCCCAGAAAACAGCCCTCACATTTCGGGGCCTAAATATAGGCTGAGAAGTGTTAATGCTGACACTGAGCATGGAAAGCCCTGGCTGTCCACCCCTGTCTGTACCAAGTGGCCACATCACTCTGCCAGACCCAAAGCTGACACCTGACCCCTGACAATAGAATAAGCAAACCACAACAGCACCGTCCCCAGACAGCACTATGATGTATCTTCAGGTTTTTTGAAATGTGACAATAGAAAACAAACTGTGCACTGAGCCACTTGGAAAAAAAAATCAATTCTATTTTGTGTGTAATTATTTCATTTTTTGTGTGTGAGAGTCAGCTAGTGGAATTCAAAATAACCCAGCTGATTGAAACAGCTTTCCAAAGTGCTCAGGGCAGACAACCTTTGCATAGAGAAATCCTAATTTCAAGAATGAAATGTCAGCCTTTGAGATGGCAGAGCCTGAAGGTTTCCTGGAGTGTGAGAGCAGCTGTGTGGACCCAAGGCATCGAATTCCCTTATTCCTTCCCTTCCTCCCAAGTACTCCAGGACTTTGATTGGAGCACTTGGGCCTGGGGCCAGCTGGTCCTGCCTCCAGGAATGGAGCTGGATCACTTTAGGATCTCTTGCTCTTGGACAATTCCAGCCAGAGCAGATCAGAGCTGTGCTGAGGCTGCTCCAGGTGCTGTGCTGTCCCACTGATCCCAGCAATCCTCACGCAGCTGGAGGTGAGGCTGAAGCTGTTTCTTTGTCCTGGCACACAGCACATGTTCTCACACATTTGGCCTCCAGAACACTTTTTTTTTTTTTAAAGTAGCATTTTCAAAGTAATCATCAGAAGATTTTATGTCTTTCCTAGTAAGTTTTTCTTTACTATTTATAATGATGACTGGAAAGAATGTAACTTAATAACTTTGTTAAAAACCCCACAACTTTCTATTTTTAGAAAAGAAAATTAACTTTTCACATTCCTAACAAGTGACTCCACGGAACAGAGAGTTTATATTCAATAAAGAGGGTCCGAATTAAGACATTTTTTGTTCAATACGTTGTTAGGAAAATGCAATTCTATTTATGGTTCATTTTTACTCCGTTTACATTCCAGTGCTTGCTGAAAAATACATTCAGGTTCTAAAGAGACATCTAGAGAAAAATGTAATTGTCTCATTTTATATTTTGCTAAGATGTCTCTATTGAACTTTGCTGTAACTCATTGAAAAGAGACAGCTCTGTGACCTCTTAGAAAGGTCAGGACTGTGCCTGGTCCCTGGGGGAGGATAATTTCCACAGTTGGGAAGTGAAATGGGGACAGCACAGAGGGGTAACAGCCTGTTCACATTCCCTCACCATACCTGGCATGACATAGCTGGGCTCGTGCTCCGTTCCAGCACCAGGCTCTGTGGCTGCTCCGTGTCAATTCCCACATCCTGGATGTTCAATTCCCAAGTATTTGAGTTGGACTGAACCAACCTGAGCTCCCACTCCCCTCTGTCTGATCCTGCTGCCTCAGCTGCTCCTCATCCTCATGAATATTCACATCCTCACTAAGGTTTTACCTGTTTTACCTGTTTTATCTGTTTTACCTGTTTTATCTGTTCAGCCTTCTGCTCCATTCTGCTGTTTCATCATTCCTTCATTAGATAAATGTTTATTTCCTCCAGCCTTCCATTACTTTGTGAGAAGGAGCAAGAGGCCTCTCAGCCTCCATCACCTTCTCTCTCCTCGTCCTTCTCTCCTCCCTCCCCAAAGTTTGTAGTTTTGATTCTTTTCTTACTCTTACTTTCCTACACTATTTCCTGCCCAGTGTTTGAACATTCCCCTGCCTCTCATCCTTGCAGAAGGTCTCTGTCATGGATGTCACTCTGCTCCTTCACATCCTGGTGATCTCTGCCTCCTGTTCTAGGACATGGAGATGCAGCTCCACTGCTACCAGTGCAAGGGGCTTCAGGAAGGGGCTGATGGATTCTCCTGAGAGAATCCCTGGAGTTTTCTCACTGTTTGACAATTTCCCTGTCAATAGCCATAAAACTGAACAAACACGAATTTTAGAACTGTTTTGAGAAATGTTTTTGTGACTGAGAAATATTGTGGTGGGAAAGCAAAGACCACCTTGTAAAGCTGCTGGCACCAACTGGATTATTTTGTTGACAACAAGGATCTAAGATTTCCTTCTCTGGAAAACAGAATTTCTATTTCATGCAATATTCTGAAATTTTGGAAAACTGATTATGAAGAATAAGCCCTGGGTATTTTGACACTTTTACCAACTGGAAATTATAAATGTTTTGGGTTTTACTAATGCTTAATTTTTAAACAGTTGGTTGACTGTTGCCTGAATTTTGTTTCAGCTTTTATGCTGTATTAGAAGATTGAACATACACAATATTTTCAACAGGATACTTTTACAAAAATATTTAGTTAAGTTACACTTAGTTAAGTGTAAAAAATCTCTATGACATGGTAACATTTAGACTTCCTAGCACAGATAATGAATCCGAAATATCTCATTCTCAGAAAACATTCCCATCTTTGGCAGGAAAAATTTCTATTTAAAATAGAAAACTACACCAAAAATAATCAGCAGCTCGATTTATAGTATTTCCTGTTTCTCTCCCTGCCAGTCAAAGGTGAGGGGTCCTGAAAAGAGTCATGGGATGAAGGAAGTGACTTTTTACTGGAGTCAGTGAAACTGAGGGTGAGGATGGAAGTTCATGGGATGGTGCAGAAGCATCCTCAGACTGGGGGGCTGCCAGTTAAAGCCCAATCCCAGGCTGAGAATCTCCAATCCCACTGGGCAAATCTCCTGCTGTGTCTGAGAGAACTTGGAGGTTTACAGCACTATAGGCTGCAATCCGAGATGCTTATTTTTAGCTTATTATAGTGCTTCTAAATTTATCAGGTGAACTCCTCTGGTTCAAATGCCAATGAGAAAATTCCTGACTTCAGCCTGAGTTTGTGAATCTCCCCTGAGTGCCCCCAGCCTGCCCTGCTCACCGAACCGCCCTGCGCCGCTCCCGCGGCTCTGGGGACACATAGGCCTTCACCTCCTCCTTGGCACGCTGCAGCTGCACCTCCAGGGCCTGCAGAGAAAGGCACAGTTTAAATCCATGTGTGTGTGTGTCCATGTTAGAGCTGCCATGTCATTTCACAGGCAACAATTGCTGCTCTTACCCTTTTCAGGCAGTTAATGTAACGGTAGTTGCTCTCTTCCTGGGCACACTCCTCAAGAAGCCCTTTCACTTCCTGTAGGAAAAGGATAAGATTCCAAAGGATATGGTGACTGTAAGTTCCCAGGAGATGCCCTATGTTGCCATATAAACCATGAGAGTTTATAATAATAATAATAATAATAATAATAATAATAATAATACTCATTCTGAATTGATAATTTCTCAAATTAATTTGGGCTTCTCAGCAGTCTCTTTTCAAATGAAAGACAACTGAGTGGTTTTAGATTTGCAGTTTTCACAGTCAGAGATGCAAACTGGCTGTTAACAGGTTTTTATTAATGCCTGACTTCTAGCAGACACTTCACCAGTGCTGCCAACTCCTGTTCCTCAGCACATCTAAGTGCCAGGCACAGCTGTGAACAGCCATTTCCTGGAACACATCTGCAAAGTGCATGTTAGAAGCTACAGACATGCCAGTAGTATGTTAATCAGCAATCAATAATTACATGGAGGAGTATGGAGATCCTGGGTTGCTCCCATCTCTAAATGGCTCATTCCTAAAAAACCTCACGACCCCAATGGAATTCCTGCCCACATTCCAGGCTGCACAGCATTTGCCATTCCAGAGCTCTGTCACTGTGGGATTTTCAGACCATCAGCTGGAAAACTGAATTCTACAGCTCATGTGCAGCTCAGTGAGTGGATGTGACTGTCACCACGTGACAGAAAATGACTTAAGAGTTGTCTGCCAAGAAAAGAAGCCTTGATTGCTGCTGTGAAATAGTTCCTTTGGAAGGTCCATTTCATACCAGGTCCATCTGGTTGGAGGGACCCTACAAAGGAACTTTTAGAGCAGGGAAATAAGTGTCTATATATCCACCCACACTTTAAAGGTACTCCCTCTTTATCTTGCAGTATATCCCTTTGTGGGCAAGGCCCTGAGAAGCCAAGCCCAGTCAAAATTCCCAGGAGTGGAGTGAGACAAAGCAGGGATACAAGACAGTGCCATTGAATGAAGTCTCCTCACCAACAGTTTAAATCATTAATTATCCACTGAATCTGCTAACTGCATATAAAGATTTGTCTTGATCAATTCATCTTTATTTTATGTTCAAATTCTTCCCTAACAGATACTGTCCAGGGCAGGTGGCTTTCTGGCACATGCATGTCCTTGCTGATCAGAGCTGGATGAAGCTCCCCGAGTCCATCTGCTGCTGTTCAGGACCTGTGTGACTGCAGCCACCCCACAGAGCAGCTTCAGGCATGACCTGTGGGTCACACTGACTCTGGATTTGACTGGATTTGTCCTTTCCCCATCCCGAGGGAAGGCAGGGAAGTGCTGCACCACAGAATTTCTCCACGTGCAGGAGCCAGCCCCAGCTCACCTGCTCCAGGGCTGAGCGATTGGTCTCCAAGCCAGCTGCACAACTGTCATACTGGATTTTCTTTTCATCGCGTTCTTGAGTTAATTCCTTGGTGAAAAAGGCAAAAGGGCACATAAATGAAATCTTCCTTAGGCTGGCTCGTGACCCTCAGGCCCCTCCCAGAGCAGCCCAGGAGTGGGACCCTCACTGGCACACGGCTGTGTTACACAGGGAAGGCACCAAGCCCCTCACACTGAGGGGATCAGAGAGAAGGAAACTGCCTCTGTACAGCACATCCATGGCTTTACCCTGCCAGGGCAACAAGGCTGTGTTTGCAAGAAGAAAGAACAAATCATTATAAAAATAGACATTAGGAAAGGATCAGTTTAAGTGCTCCCTATGAAAAGCCAAATTTCCAGTTGGGCACAATCAACCCCTTCACTGGATTTCATCTGCTGACACTTTGAATGGAACCATTAAAAGTAGGTTTTCTGGAAATTTCATTGACAGATAAATGCATCAGTTTATTTAATTCCATGGTAATGAGCCAACTTACGGCAGCTGTAGACCCAAAAGACTTTTTTTTTCCAGCTCTCTATAAAATTTTGAGAACAAATGGACAAATTTGTCAGTGCCACAGACTAATGCAGGAATTGGAGCAATGGATCCAACATTTGGATGAGAAGTTTTCTGCAATCCACTCAGAAAGGACAGCATTGGTTGGGATCATCAGTGCTGAAATACAGAAATAGCTTTGCAACTGATCTGAAACTAACTTTGCTTTAGGTTTGAACTATGACTTTTCACATTTTCCCTTGATGCAGTAATTTTTTAAATTGCTACAAAGGACTAAATGTTGTGTCTGCACTGTCAGCTTTTACAAACTCCAACCTTTAGCACGTTGCATGCTGCAAATGCTGTTGACACATTCTGCTATTTCCAGCTTTGCCTCAGAGTTGATCATGTCCTTGCAGAGCACTTCAGAGATCTGCAAATTGGATTTATTTGGGGGTTTGACTTGATTTACACAGAAAAGAGAGGGGTGTTTCTCCAAACCTGGCAGTTCTGACGCAGCTGCCTCAGCTCTTTGATGACAGGAGCAAGGCTTGCCTTCTTCTCTGCCACCATGGCATTCAGTTTCTTCACCTGAGAAAGGGACAAAATAATATTCATTAACTCTACGACCCTAATTGTACATTTATGTAATTAGCAGTGTGAAAAGAAAGGGAAGTCAACCAAAATACAGAGAGAAAAAATGTGTGATGAAACCTTAATTATATAACCGAAGTGCAGGCCTGATTTAGAAAGGGAAAGAGCTCATCTGGCAGTGGGGTCATTCCCACAAATGAGGCAAATTCTGCTCCCATTTCCAACTGAGAACATCCCAGAGAAGTTTGGGACACTGCCCCCATGGCAGACACCAAAGGGCTGAAGGAGCTGGGGAGAGGAAGGGAATGCACAGAGAGGGTCTCAGAGAAAGGAAGAAATTCTTAAGAAAACAAATAAACCTGCCTAGGTTAAATAAAGCTTGAAAATGCTAAAACTGAGTCACTGGGACATGTTTAGACTGAAAATTCAAATTGCATCCACCTTTCTGTTTGAGAGTAATTTTAGTTACACCATTTTATTTTCCCAATGAGTTAAGAAGATGCTATTTTGCTTTTTGCTCTCTTATAATATTTTCTAAATAGAAATTCAAGTTCTTTCTTGCTTCTATGGCTATGTGGGCAGGTAAATTAAAACATGACAGTGCTCAGGGCAATTGAAAATCAGGCTATGGAGAAAAAGACAAGCTATTTAGCTCTTGAAGCATATTAAGTATCTTTTCAACAAATGCTTAACTCCAGTGATTTACAAACATTTTAGAAAAAGCCTCCATTACAGATTGAAACCATTCATCTCTTTCAAATAATGTGTCAAATAAGAACAAATATGAAACCACTTCTGAAATCACAAAAGAAGTAAAAAGTCAAAGACAAGAAGATTTGATATCTCGAAAGTTTCTGAAGGGGAGAAAAGAAGAATTTATTTGTAGGATTTTAAAGACAAGAAATGCACATTTTAGTAAACTTTGTCAAGGTTATCTTTGCAGATGTATTTGTTAGAAATATTTTATATATATATATATATGTATAAACAGAGATTAAAGGAAAATTATAAACCCAAACAAAACCATTAAACTGGGTTTTATATGCTGAGGAACCAGCGACTCAAACTGAGGAAATATAATAGTTTAAGACAAAAATCACCATTTCAGACATGTTATCTAATGTCTGGCCTTTCACTTCATCCATCTCACTCTTCACTGCAGAGACTCGCTCCAGCTCCTCCTGGGTGTAGCTGTATCCAGAGATTCCTTTCTTCTCCTCAATTGCTTGCTGCAGACACAAACAATAAATGCTGGATGTGAGCCCATTCACCAAGAAACAGCAAATTCCTCCTTGGAGCCAAATATTGTAAAGAAGTGAAAAGGGTAAGTACTGTCATCAATTTATTCTATTAATCAATTGAATATTATTAATCAATACAGCTGCCAGAAAAGTAGATTTTATCTCGTGCCTGAACAGCAGGAGAATAAAAACCCTCTGTAAATACAGTATTTGGTCATCCAATGCTCAATGAAGTGAACAGAGAATTTCCACAGAGTAAAGTGTGCTGGAGGTCAGGCTCTGAAGAAGTTCAACGTGTAAAATCTGTCTGCTTGATCAGAGGATGCAGCTAATTATTTTGTAAAGTATTTTGGTAACAAGAATGCAAGGATTGCAAGAAAATACCACAGAGTCTTCCTGCATTTGGGATGCTTATGGTTATCCAGAGCAGAAATCCTTCTGCTGCTCTTCTGGCTTAGGAAAGATTCATCCAGTTTTAAATTTAAATGCATTTTCTTCTAAATATTCTGGGGTTAGAATGTTTCCTTCCTGCCTGCTCTTTCTTTAAATACCATTCCTATACATTTTCCAGCAGTAACTGGGATCCTATTTGCTGTTGGTCATTCTCTAAGCCCTCACTACATCTGTGGATACCAAAAAGGAATTGAAGCGCCCAGCCTTGCCCTGAGCGGCGTTTGTGCAGATTTACCATCGACTTTAAAAAGCAGGGTCAGGCCCCTCAGTCTAAAAAGAAGCTGCAGCCCAGTCCTGATGGACACAAAGTCCAGAGACAAAAATACCTTTTATACCCTAAGGGCTCCCTGAGCAAGGGCAGAGGGAGCTGAGGGTGGGACACAGAATAATCCAAGAGCATCCCTGTGATCCTCGGGCTGTTCCCCGGGGGCACGGAGGGAGCAGCCCCAGCTCGTGTTACCAACTGCTGCTGAACGGCCTCGTGGCGCTGCCTCAGGAGCTCCTCGGTCCTCTGCAGGATCCCACACTCTGCTGTGATCTCTGCTATTTCCAAACGCTTCTTTTTGTAAAACGTGTTCTTGCTCCGGAGCTTGCTCACGTACTGCTTGAACTGGGGGAGAGAGAGCAGGAATTGGCTTCACTTTCAGCAAAGCACAGCCTTACCACAGCCTCTCACTGCAGAAAATGTCATTATCCTCTTTGTCCTGCACGCTGAAGATGCCGTGTTTAGAACTGAGGGCTGGAATTCAGGATTCCCAGGGTCTATTTATTCTCAGCTCTGCATTTGTTGGCTGAGTGGGATCAAGAGAAGCAGCTCCACTGCTTTCTGTCCCAGCTCACTCGTTTGCAGGCCTGAGATCACTCCCTTCTGCTCGCCACCATTTGACAGCTGGAAAAGTAAATACTCCTTACAAAACGTTATGGGAGTCATGGATAATAAAAACTTAATGCAACAGCAATTTGCACTTGTAACAGAGCCCCAGCTCTGCAGACCAAAACATGGTAACAGACAGCAGCAAAACTGGAAGGGAAGAGGACATGGGAAAACATTTTATTTTTTTTAAATACTCTCAGTAGTTAAAACTTGTTGTACTCTTTCCCTGACTCCTGCAGAGCTAGGTGATATCGCTGGCTAAGTTCTCAAACCCAGGAAAATAAAAGCAGAGTCCTTGCATAGAAAGAGAGAAATGCAATATTTATTTCACTCAAAATCTACACCAATGGAGAATTTATATTTTTATTAAAGACTGAGTAAAATACTAAAAACCCTTACAGTCCAACAGCCTTAGCTGATTTACACCTGAACCTGTGTGTGTTCCATTTGTAACACAACTACCAGGGGTTGAAACAAACAGGTAAGATTTTTGTGTGCCTTAAAGTTTTCCATCCATCGTGCAGTCTCAGCCCTTATTCCTGGATTTTACATGAGAGCTGTGAGGTAAATGCCAGTCACAGCTCAAAAATGCATTCCGATCCAGAGATGGAAAGCAAATAAAATTTATGAGAGTAAATGATGTAAGAACAGGCTTCAGAATGCTCCTGCATGAGGGGTTCAGTGTGTGCAGGGAGCACAGACCAGGCAGCCCCAGGAGGAAAAGGAATCCCACTCCCACTGATACAGGTTTGAAATTCAAACACAAAAGAGCTGAAATTTTGAAATTCACATTAATATTTCTTTCTTGCGAAAATAATCCCTCTCCCTCTACAGAATAAATCCAAACCCCCAATGTGACCACAGGCTAAGAACCCCCAGAGTAACTGTATGTTCTATAAAAAGTGTCCTGGGCAAAATGCCCACAATGAAATCAACCCTGTTCATCTGCCATCCTGTGCAATATCTAGGCCAAAGCTGCTTCTCTCTTGCTACGCTCCAGAACTATTTTTAAAGCCAAAAGCTATAAACGTTTTTGGTGAAAGAACAAACCCACAAATTACTCAATGTGCTCTATGCAGATTGGCCTCTGCGTGGCTTTGGGATAACATCCTACATCCTGCTACTACCCAGGACAAGGATACACAAGGTCACCTGAGCCCTCTCACACTCTCTCTACATTACTGGCACATTTAATGCAGCAGTACCAAATTTATTCCTTTTCATAGCAAATTCAATCACATCCTCTTCGTTAATAGAAAAGACTTCTCTTTTTTTCTTTAATTGCTTCAACAATACCAAGCTTTCTGTGATTTCCAAGTGATTACAGCAGTATAAATACAATCTCTCTCAAGTGAGGAAATCTAAGGCAAGCACAGTCATCTGTCTTGATCCTTGGGACATTTCTTTTGACCAGTGGAATATAAGAAAGAACAAGGTAAAGGATTAAACTTCATATGTGACCACACAGAGCTATCAAATCTGAATGATCTTCTGTCAGTGTATCCCAGGATGAAAAGCAAACTATTCTTCTCTTCACTTTTAAGGTCTTGAAAATAGCTCGAGTGGGAGGTAAAGTATTTGCATATTCAATATTCAAAGCATAATGTATTTTACAATGGAAGTCAAAGGATCTTGTTGATTAACGAACCAATTCCACCACTGTTCTATTATTAGTTGATTAACTTAGGACTATATAATACAAATTTCATCCAGAATGAACTACAAGTTGCTCACAGTGACAACTGAAATCTGTTCCTTTTAGGAGGTGGATGTCAGTCAGCTTTTTAAAGCAAACTTAACCTTTCACACAGCTCTTATTGCAGCAAACAAGGTAAAACAGTTATAAACAACAGTAGGAAAACTATCATCTGTATAGAAAATCAATCAATAATTTGGCAAAAATGCTCAAAAAACCTGATCTACTCCACAGGCAGCACAGATGAGCCCCTAAAAATCTCACTGATTGAAGGCTCCTTTAGATCCAGTGCCAAGGTCTTAGACTGAACTCTACCTAAATCAGCAGCTTGTAGGAATCTTACACCAAAATCAGGTTTCTTCAGCCTAAAAGCTGAGAATCATTCCACGGGTTTCCAAAAATTAAAAAAACCATAAAATACCAATGTTTTCATCTGTGTGAGCACTACTTCTGAGGCTTTCTACACCTCATGTGTAATGAGAAATCAATGCCACAAACACTGCATTCTGCTGTGGGGAAAGATCTTTTAAATAATTGCAATAGTTCACAGAGAAATAACTTTGTTTGACCACATCACTTTCAAGTGAATTAACCAAAGAAGAATCCACTTCTGAGCAGCAGCATTTTCCCAAGGCAAGTGCTGCCTGTGCCCAAACTCAGCAGGCTCATCCTGTGGAATTCCCATGGATCTGTCTGAGCACTGAGGTTCCACCCAAGGCCATGTCCACCAGTAGCTTTTCTTTCTCAAGCAATTTCACACAAGCACTTATTTCAGCTTCAAAGATTAAATGACTGGACAAGAACCAAGTGCTGGCACTGAGGGAGCAGTTGAAGCAAAGCAGCCTGGAGCCTGTGTCAGAGCCCCTGGAGACACAAAAACCATCCAAGGGAAAGTGAGCAAAGATTCTGCCTTTTCACTCAGCTATTTTTATGGGGGACTGTAACATAACAAGATTATGGAACACAGTGAATGAAAACAGGACTTTAATCTCCCACAGGTATCCACCATCCCTGGGCAGATTTCCATATTAGGCTCCAGATTATTATTTCCAGATTATGCTCCATTTTTATTGGAATAATCCAGAAATGTTCCTAATTTACACTTCTCCATTTATTAGAAGCTAGAAGAGGTTGGTATCACCAGATTCAGTCTCTTCACATTTAGTGAAGTAATGGTTGTAACAGTTCTAAAGAAAAATCAAAGCAGGGATGTTGAGGTGGCTTCTCCAGGGGCATCCAGAGCCTGGTGGGTTATCCCCCTCCAGGAAAGGACATCAGCCTGGTGCCCTCATGCTCTCTGTGCTCAGAACTGGGACCAGAGCCCAGCTCCTCCATGCTCAGCCTTTCACTACAAGCTCCCCACCTCATCTCCTTTAACCTCACATTTGCCCCAAGAGAAGCTTTCACAAGGTTCTTATTCTAAGGTTATCATTAAAGGAGAGAATGGATAAGCTTGTTTTCTCAAAAGAACAAATCCCAGATAAATCACTCACTTTTGAGTCAAATCTTTTGAAATAGTATTTTCTGGATTAATGCAGCAATTTCATTGTGTTATTGTAATCAAAATATTCTTCATATGAAAGTACTACAGAAAATAAAGTATTAACTGTAAAAAGAAAAAGTGTTTCTTTATGAAACACATAACTAAACAAGGTTCCAAATAAACAGTTTAGTTAATTAAATTATTTGCACAAGCACAGTAATTGCAGAAAATCCTAGCTGACTATATCTATTTTCATTAAGAACTGAGGAACAGATGTCTTAATTTCTAACTAGACTAATTAATGGGATACAGACTGTCCAAAGTACTAAAATTCAGTTAGGAGAAGTTCCTGAATATGACAGGCTTTCCATATTTTTTTCCTAAGAGGCTCTAAATTTAAGCTAGTACAGCCAAAGTTGGACAGAGTTAATAACTCAGACATAGAAGGACGAGCTTCTAAAAGAGAAGAGCAGTAGAAGCTCAGTCTGATAAAATGAAAGTATCCTACAGCCTGCTCATGGCACAGCTCAGCCAGGAAAACTCTTCCTTAGCATTTTCTAGGGATGCTTGCTTCTGGTCAGGCAAGAATCAAAGCACCTGATGCCTTCAATGGCTCCCTAAAAAGAGAGACTAGGCAGGAGTAAGGGAATAAAGGAGGGATTTATTTGAAAGGCCTTCAAAGGTCACACCCTGGGGGTCCAGAGGCCCCATTGGATCCCAGGATGGGCCGAGGAGGGTCTGGGTGTCCTTGGAGAGCGAGCTGGAGAGGCTTTGTTATGTCAGTGTGAGCATGAGAGAACAGCACTGAACGAGCTCCAGGGAACTGCAGAGTTACACTGCAGTGCAGGGTTGGGAACAGAGAAAAGTTCAAACCTAAGGCATCACAGCTGTTACTAATACTTCGAATGAGTCCAAATATTTATAATGAAACCCCATTTTCTGTGCTCAGGGAAGATGCACAGATCAGAGAGATCCAGGATTTATCCATGGCAGGGGATGCTGAAGGAGTGCTCAGCTCTGGGAGATTTCCCTGAATCTCTGCATATTTAGTTCAGGTGACAGGGAACTTCCTACAGCAAAAATGTGGCAGATTCAGGTGGATCAACAGTTTTTGAGGACAAGTGACAAGACCTTTGGTCTGAGGCTTCTTTCTCTGTTTGAAGATGGAAACATTTGTCTTGTTTTCCCAGGGGCAGGTAGGCATGGAGGAGCATTTGTATGGAAAAAAGATTAAACTCCTGAAGTAAATGCACATGCAAACCTCACACACCTGTGAACAAAGTGAGAGGACTCCCTGTGCCATGTTCTCAAAACCAGAGCAACTCCCACTCCTGCAGCTCAGCACAGCTCTGAGGCGACTCCAATTCATTGGGAAACTCAACGTTCTTGGGGCCCTGTGCTGAACTCTGGAAAGTACAATGGGTTGTGTAAAGGGCTAAAAATATCCCAGCTTTACCTAGGATCACTTGTAATTGAACCATCCAGCATTCCAAGTGTCAACATGTGATTCCCTAATTTTCAGGATCTGACAGCTGCAGCGAGGAGCTGCCAACTGTGCCCCCTGCTCACTGCACTTTGTTTGAAGTACTTAAAAAGATTTCATAATCCCCGAAGCAGACAATTTATTCCTACTTTTTTGTGTTTGATGTAAATGAATTGGTTATTCCCTGCTGTTTCTCCTGAGTCCTGTCCAGGTGTACAACCTCTCAAACCCAGTGGAATGCTTTCCATGATTATGGAAGAAAGCAAAATACTGACACTAAAAGCCTAAGCCAGGCTTAACCTTTTGGTGAATGAAAGGTAAGACTATCTCAACTGGAGATCCAAGTGCTGGTTTGGGAGCACAAGTTAGGAAGGTGCTGATTCTTCTATTGCCAAGTCTTGAGAGTGCCATGGGATGTAAGAGCACAGAGCAAAGTGAGGTAAGGCAAAGATTAGAAATGCTGCTGTCCTGGTTTGAGACAAATTTAGAGAAAATTATTTTTATAGGAGAGAAACAATGCTTTGCTTTAACTGTAGCACTTTGATAGGATTAAAATATCCATTTAAATTTAAGACAGCAAAGCTATTTGTTAAAATTCCCTCTTTCTCCGTCTTTAAAAGTGGAGGAACTAAATGTCAAACGTGTGACTGGAAGAGGAAAGTGCAGGGAAGCTCTCGGCTGTGGAGTGTGAAGGTTGAATGTACCACTCCTGTCCCCAGGAACCCATGAACTGCAGCTCTGACTCACCACCACATTAATCAACATTTCCTCTGCTATTGGCTCAAAGCTGGAGCAGCAGAGCACTGAACCAGAAAATACAAATCCTAGAGCAGAAGAGAGCAGGAGCAAACCTCCAGCAGAAGGTTGGCTGGGAGTGAGGCACCAAGACTTTCACCAGGGAGGCAGAACCTGCTCACGCCACTTTTGCTTCATCACCTCTTCCCTGCCAGCCCTGCCTCATCTCTCAGTGCTGCCTCCTCACACCCCCACGCTGAGGCAGGACTGGCTCTGTGCATTTGCCATGGACTTTGAGGAGATGCAGAATCTACAGCACCAAGGCCCTGGGCAGCAATTCTGGCAGCAGACATTTACAAAGAATTAAATAACACTGGCTCCACTTTCCAGATGAGAAAACCATGACCTTTGAAACAGAAGTGATCAAAAACCACCAAGAATTCAAATCCTTTCCTAGTTTTTAGGCACAGGAAACGCCCTTTACCCTGGTGCCTGTGACTACCACTGTACTTCACCTAAGGAAGTAATAAACATGAACAGGACATGGATTTATATATTGGCTTCCTTGCCAATACACATTTCCTTGCAGAAAGTATTTTACAAACCAGGAAATGCTTCTTATGAAAAGACAAACACTTCTGGTTTTAAGCCAGTGGTGTTCTCCAAATTGCTCAGTCATTTATCATTCACTCTGCAACTTGAAGACTTGAAAGTATTTTAAAAATCAAAAGCAGAACATATTTGAACAAAAGGAATGCAGGTCACGTCCAGAACAGGTCATGTCCTTCTTCTGTCTTGAGCCACTTCCTTGTGTCAGACAATTCATTTGAGCTGTTCATTACCAAGCCTTTTACAAGGTTAGGAGGTTTCCTTCCTACCCTGTTCTCCTCAAATTTCTATGGATCAGTTTCTTGTCTCCCTGAAGAATAGGCACAATTATTTCTTACCTTACAGTGCCTGTGCAGATAATGTAAAACATATGCTGCAGTCTTGGTAATACATTCTTGTTGATTAATTAAACACTTCTTTCCATCACATGTCATGAAACACAAATTGTCAGCTTTCTGCTTTTATTTTTGCTTAAAAACTTGTCAAAGTCTCCAGCAATGTGCCCAGTGGAGCTGAAAACCTTGGAGTGGAGAGAAACCTAATGGAGTGGGTTCCTTATTATTGCTGCCTAAGAAAAAGGCACAGTGTGTGGTGGCAAGAGAAACCAACATCTTCATTTTCCACATCTCTGTGCCATTGCTCCCACCTGCACTTTTCATCCACACTTTCAGACTCCTTTAAAAGTAACTGATTTCGTGGAGTCCTGTGGGATTAGGAAGGGAGTTCCTTCTAAAAAGGGCGTTCCCTGTATTCAGCAGTATGTAAAAAAAGCACAAAAACAAAGAGCAAGCAGGCAGAGTGTGTGCCTCTGGCTAAATGATGGCAGTGCAAACAAAGACAATGTGTGAGAGAATGATGCAGATAAAATTCTCTTTAATTTAGTGTCTCTGCCTGTAAGTTCCCTTAGCAGGATTCTTCCCAACTGGGAAAAATTATTGGCTGAAGAAAAGCGAACTTATTTTGCTGACAAACCAGTACCAAACTGCAGCTTCCTTATTCTTGGCAAACTTTTGAAGCAGAAAATGCTGCTTGGAGAAGTACAGCTGCAAATCTCACTTGGCCTGGGCCACACTGCCTGGGCCAGTCAAAGTTGGTGTCACAGCTGAACTTCGGGAGGGTCTGGAAAATTTGGATTTTAACTAAAAACTTTTGTGGGTAATAAATACCACAGGACTAATTACATCTCTGATAATCACTGGTATTATGCTTTATAATCATACAGACTTCTTCTATTATGTATAATCATATTGACCTTTACAGTGAGTTATTCACCATCATACCACTGGGATGCTGTTGCCATTATTTTGGCTGGAATATTAAGGCAGCCCAACACTGAGTCCTTGTATACCTTGCAATGGATTAGGCACAATGTGAATTAATCATCTGAAAATAGCTACAAATCCCTACCTCATCCTCAGTCATGATTTCAGAGCCCTCCAGCTCATGGGCCTGACTGCTCTTCTGCTCTGCCTGCCTCTCCAGGCTGGACAGCTCTTCCTTGGCAGCCTGGAGCTCTTCTGCCTTGGCTTCCTTCTTCCGGGAAATTATAGAAGCCTGCAAGATCATTAAAGTAAAAATTGCCTTGTTTAATCAGGAGAAAAATGATTTTTCGATAAAATGTATGAATTATATACAGCAGGTTAAACCACAACCTCACTGAAGTTGGCTGCAGCATCCCAACCTTCTCCAGTTTGGATGAGGTTTCCAGCACAGCCTTTTTGCCCAGATTCGAGCTGATATATTTTACATTTTAGATTTACATTTCTTCACCTCATTTTTTCATTTTCATTGAAGAAAAAGGCAGGCATTTTAGCTGCTCCATTTCTCCTCCTTAGTGCCTCTTGGTGCATATGTAAGGTACACCAACATGGCTTAACTGGAAAGTTATCCAAGATTTCACAAATGTCATAATACAGATTTTTATAACTCCAACCTACTCCAACCTACAGAAATATGTTACACTAAAGCAGAACCGAGCCCCTAAATCTTGGCAAATAGCTGGAAGATGATGAATAAAGCAATAAAGTACAGAAATAGTCTAGATTACAGATTATTATTTCTTTTTTTTCTGAGTCTGGAAGATAAAGCACTTAAAAAATAATATTTTATACAGGACCGAATATTTAATAGTACCTGAGTTTTGACCAGAACAGATTTGGGAACATAAGTATACATTAGTTCAAGGATGAAAAAAAAAGAGCATTTTTCTCTTGCCAAAGTATCCTGTTGAAAAATATTCTAAAATAACACAACACATTCAATTAGATGCAGGTGCAGGAATTTGAGGCATGGCTGGTTTCTTCAAGTGAAAGGGAAAACTTTGAAAAAAACGAAGCCAAAACACAGCAGCTTCCTCACACTCAGCTGAGAGGAGCAGCTTCCTCCTGAAATAAATCTCCAGCAGAATTGTGCTGGGGTGGGAGCTCAGCTCTGTGCTGTGCACGAGGTGTCTGCAGTGCCAAACCTGGGGACAACAGAGCTCATTCCTTTGTGAAACACAAGCCAGCAAGAAGAAAGCAAAGAGCACCACAGGCTCTGAGCTCCCAGCAGCAACCTCAGCTCCTGGGCTGGAGCCTCCTTGGTACAGCACATTGCAGAGCAGAATCTTCCCTCAGGAAGAGCATCTCTTCTAAAACAGAACTGTTCCACGTCGTGGTTGTCACTGAACTGCAGCACACATCTTAGCTCCATTTTTCCCTCCCACTGATACGTTTTCTTTAAGCCTTTTTATTTTTCAAGCGTGAGCATCATGCTGAAAATCACCCAAAAGATCAGCAGTGCTGCAGGTTTTGCTCAAAAGGAATCGCTCAGGTTCCTGTGTAAAATCTCCGAGTTCAGAAATCCTTTTTAGAACTTGGGAATTTACTAAACCTGGACCAGCCAGCCTCTTACAGCGAGATGATTTTACAGCCTCAGGATGAGACATGAAAGAACTCCTTCTTAAGAGATGCAATGGAGAAAAATGGCCATGGTGGAAATGGCAATGGAGAAAAATATGCTCAGACACAAGGAAGGGGCAGAAGTGCAGCAGGCAGCCCTCATGCTGCCTTGTAAGAATCCATTCACAGCTGGAGCTTTACCGAAATAGCTCCTGCAAAATGCACCTTCCAGAACTGCTGTGATGCAAGGACAGCACTCAAAACATTCACTGACACGACTGAAAGCAACGTTTGACTCAGCCCTAAACATACATACGTTCAACAGCTCTTTTGAACAATTTTTTGGACAAAATTTTCCTTTTGTCCTCCATTATTATGCATTTCTACTGATTTCTGCTAGATAAATCAAAGGAAAAAATCAGCACATAAACCAATCACTGACTGATTTTCTCTCCTGCTTCTGCTTAAAACATATTTTGTTCCTTCTTACCTGCTGGCGATACATGGAGAATTTACTATCAGTTGGCTCATACTTCATCATCCTTTTCTCAATAAGCTGATTCATTTGTGCTTTGAGTTCATTTATCTGCAAGACAGAGTGGAAAACTAAGGAAACAGAGCTTGGTGTCTTTGTCTTCTCCAAGAATTAAATGGCTTTGCAACTCAGATTTACAATCCAGCCAGTTCTTTTTTTTTGAAAAACAGAGAAACAGACCCAAAAAGCTCCATGAGTCATTAAGTATTGGCCAGGAAGAGGCTGGTTTTGGATTTCCAGTTCTGTGCCTTTATGATAAGGCAGAACCATGATGCTGGCCCTGAAAATGAAGTAAACTGGTGCATGTGGAGAGAAAATGCAGTGAGTTGGTAGAAAAAAGACTGATATTGCCACATACTGAGTGAAAAATGTGATTTTATTGACATGAACTGAAACTCCCTTTCATTCAACCATTTAACTAAGTTTAAAGGGAAGCAAATAAACATTAAGTGATAAAGATTTCATCAACACTTTGCACAGTCACAGATCATCATATTCCAGGTCTGTGGTGCCTTCCTCCTCCTGCCACAAGATGCACTTGGTTGCCTTTATTCCCAAACTGCCGAGCTTCATTCCAGCCAAAGCTTCAGAGCTGCTGCACCTGGAGCTCTGAGCCACAGCAGAGTGCAGATTTCAGCTCTCCCAGTTCTCTGGGACTCTCACCAGCCATGGGAAACAGAGCCACAGCAACCTGCCTTTAATTCTCTGCTGCTAAGGCAGCAGGGTAAACATGTGCTGCAACCCCGTGGAGTCAGACCACAACACAGGGACAGTGCTGGGCACCACCCTGGCACTTCTTGGAGCAATATCCATGGGCTTGGAAAACTGAGAATCTCAAATAAACTGCTCAACAGGACTAAAAATACTCCAACACCTGGGAAAAATCCCAGCTCTCCTGTGAATTCTGTGCTATTAATGGTAGAACAGGCTTGAATTTGAAAATGGCATAAGAATTCCCTTCTGTGAATAAATTCTTGGGTTTTATATTGTAAAATGCATGGTGGAAACATGCTTAGTGCAGTTCAGCTCCTTTTTAAGGCACTGAGATAATAAAAGGCTGACTTAAAAAAGAAAAAAGCTGCCTAAGGCCATGCTGTGATAACAGCCAAGTGTATGACATGTTTTTATTATCTTTCAAGAAGAAGATACTTCCAAAATAAAACAAATCAAAGGTTACATCATGGAGAAAGAGGAAAAAACTTAAAGCTTTTTAAAACATTGCCATAAACCCAACAACAGTCTTGGAAAAGAAATGTGCAAAACAGGGTTTCAAGCATGCCTGAAAGACACAACTGCAGCCACAACAAATATTGTTTTGATTAGAGGAACTAATCTAGGAAAGCAGAGGCTGGATCACAGAGCTGGTTTATTATTTCAGCCCTAATCTGCCCATTTATTAATGCTGTCATCCCTTAAGATGGATCCTCTGTTTCCTCATTATCTCTGTTTCACGGCAAAGCCTGAGCTGAAAGTCTCAGGAGTATTAAACACCAACTGGTAAAGAGAAGACATTTAGGCTGTAGGACTACTCTTCTTGCCTTTAACATTGGTGTAAATCATTACCATCAACAGAAATACTAATAATTAGCATTCCTCTAAATTCTTCTAGGACATCATATTTAATCTTTTATTTAGGATTATGCAAACATGAAAACTTCATTGAGTGAATATATAAATGTACTTCTGTGGCAACAAATCCCTCTGCACGTTCTGGATCTATCTGACAAATAAGGGCTTTTCTAAGACTATTTGCTTTTAACTTATGAAAAAGCCTGGAAAAGTAAATCAAGTATTTGATGCCCAAATTTTCTTTGGTCTTAAAAACTAAACCAAACAATGTAGGGCTCTTCCAAACACTGAGGAGTTCTGAGCCACTGCACATGGATTAAGGCATCATCTTGAGAGGATACATCCCTCAGGGAATGCTGTTCCCTCCATAAGCTCTGTATGTGTTGGGATAAACACCCTCAATGGCAAGGAGAGTTTCAAACAAGTGAAATCTGAAGAGAAGAAAAATCAGCTCTTCAGTGCTAAATTAACACCATTTCCTCAATAGCACCTAAGGATGTGTTTGGGTTTGGGGTTTGGTTTGAGGTTGGTTTGTTCGTGTGTCTTTTGTGGGTATTTGAACAAACCCTCATCAGAGAGTTTGCATTTTGTGATGGAGATCCCTTTGGTTTTACAGCTGAAGGGATATTCCTCTGGGAATGAAACATTTTCTCCAGGATATGAAGCAGGGATGACAACACTGCAGTGTCCAGGAAGCTCAGGCCATGCTAGAGAACACAAATGAGGTGTGACCTTGGTTCCTCACCTCCCTTTCCACTGCAGTGACATCAGCTGGAGTCATTGCTGGCTCTGTAACCACCTTTTGTAAGAAATACACTGAGGTCTTCTTACTTTCCATCTCTCTGGGTATTTTCTCAGTAACCAGGTAGGAATTGAAATTTATCTCCTCTTCTAGTTTCTTCATTAAACCTTAAAAACAAATTAAATCAGTGAGTGCCTATAAAAGCAATGTAGCAGATAATTAAGTTTGATTTCCCCAACACATGAAAGTGTTTAGCAGATGATTACAATAACAACAGCATAACATTTGAATCTTCAGTGCTCAAAGAAAGGGGGAGTTAGTTGATCTAAATTTTTAATCTGGATGTTAAACAATATAAGAGGATTTATTATGTACCTCTATCTCTAAGATACAACTATCAGCTCCTTGAGAGATTCTTCTCATTAATAACAAGTAAAGCCCATCTCACACAAAACTCCAGCTGAATCAGATAAAAAATTCAACACACAGAGCTGATATAAACAGCCATTGAACCTTTATCTGTAGAAAGATCTTTATTTGGCCTAGCTTGTTGATAGATTTATTATATCCTCAGAGAGTCATGCTTAAAATAACCCTTCTTTTCTGTCTGGCATCTAAAAAGGCCTTAAAATGGGCAAAGTGTAATGTATGCCTACTTTAAGGGTCCTTTACATTGCTGGAACACAGATTGCCGCCCTTTGAAGATTTCTTCAGGAAAGAACAATTAATATCAGGACAGTTTAGAGAATGCAGAAAATAACAATCCAACAGAAAAAAGCAACCCCATTTATAAGCTTTGCTGGACACCAGCCTGATGCATCTACACCTTACCAGGCTTAGGAGGACTTGGCTCTTTCTAGGCAGAGTAATTCAGGCTCCTTAACAGATCATTTATAAATAAACCCAAGTACATGCAGATAAGAACAATTCACAGATAGAAAAATGCAACAGAATAAAAGGAAACATTTATTTAAATTACACTGCACAGTCGCCACTGACAACAGGCAGCTCAGTGCAGTTACTCCTCAGAGCCAACTGTGCCAAGGACTACAAGATTTGGAAGCTGCACATCAGATGGGAGTGGGAATGGGTATTTCAGAGTATTTTTCATGATCTAGGTGACTAAAAGGTAAGTTCTTTTTCATTTTCAAACCACTTGCTAGGGTTGGGATTTTGGTTCTCTCCATATTAGGGAGAAGATGGAATTGGGATAAAACGCCAAGGAAAATAAGAAGTTCACAATCTCCATCTCTTTCATTTACTGAACAAGCAGAGAAAAGCTGAGCACAGAGATACAAAAGTACAGCTGATGCTGCTGAAACAGAGATGGGAAAGGATGTAGATGAAAACAGCTTTTGGTTCTCAGGCTAAGAAGCCTGACTGCCAAAGGGAAAGGTCAGGACAAAGTGAAAGAGCCCAGGAAAAGGGGCCCCTGTTTTTCTGCCACTATTTACCTCTAAATCAGTGTCCTGAGAGATCCTCCTGAGCCCTGCTCCCAGCCTACTCTGACAGGAAAGCTGCCAGAAGGGAAATAAGCCATCAGCTCTTGAGAAAACCTCAAGAACTGGGAGAAAGAAAACAGGCCCTGGGGAAAGCAGCACTGCCAACGAAGTCGAGTCAACCCAAACTAAAAATGAGTGGGAATTCCTCTTTCCCAGTTTGCTGATTGCTTTGTTTATGGAAAGCAACACTACCAGAGGACCTTTCCCCCTTCATGGAGGGGTCATTTATCAAAACAAACAGCCCCCAGACTGCTTTTGGAGTGGGAGAGTGGAGTTACTCTGCCCGTGAACAGCCATCGTGCACTTGGCACTGCAGCTGCACCCTGGGAAACACTGGGAGGTACTGGGAGAGATTTCTCATTTCTTTCCTCCAGAAGAACTCAATTCCAATCTTCCTCAGCCCCTGGCAGAGCTGGGCAGGAGGGAGCACATTTTAATGTCTCACTAGAAATCTCCCACCTCTGCAAACGCAGCAAAGCTGCTTCCCACATACCCTGTGAGCTGAATTATCATCTCAGAACTGACTGCAACACCACTCCCAATCTGATACTTATAAGCAAGACTTTTGGTGTGGAAATCGATGTGATATCAAATTATTCTGATATGAAATATTAATATTCTAATTAAATCAATTTCTTGAGGTTTTTAGCAGCAAAGAAACCTGCACATACAACTGATACTTCATTCCTTGTGCCACTCCAGTGTTCTGATAAAAATGTACATGCTTAAATGATTTGTTGTAAATACGACAAGAAACTTAGCAAAAAACCTCAAGAACTTTGATAAGAGCAGGTTCCTCTTAACTTCACAGGGTATAACCTTGATCACAATCTGATTCATTTCTCAAACAACCTCAGAGCTGCTACCAAGTCCTGATACCCCCTGAGTGGTTCTGCTGAGTCCTGATGGAGCAACAAAACGAGTTAAAACTTGATATCTTGATGGGGAAAGACACAATGTCAACATCCCTCATGACTAATGCCATTTCTTTCCTGAATACACTGGATATATTCTTCCTCCTATACAACTTGACAAGTGGAGAAGTAACTACCTAAGAGCTACTTTTGCTGCTTAACACAACCTTAAAAACCAAAACACAGGGCAGCTCCTGGTTTGGTTTTTTTTTTTTTCTTTCAGTGAAAAAACATTCCTTTGCAAATTCCCAGGCTAGAGGGGAAGAAAGGCCAGCATACTTCAGATCTTTCCATTACACATATAAATTCTGTTTTTAATGTTTCAACATTGACTTGTGGTTACAAAATCTACACACACGTAAGCGGCACAGAAATCTGGCTCTGCGCCCTCAGGTTATTTTAGCAAGCTTCTGCCAACCACGTATTTACATGTGGAGAGCTATTCAGAGCAACTCCTCATGTTTTCCATTCAAATTTTTTTATTATTATTATAAAGAGAGGGATGGGAGAAAGAGTTTATTCGTGCTTGCTCAGTCATGTAGGAGAGAGGCAATTTTCCCTGAATAATTCTGTTAATGGAGCTAAAACTTGATTAACCTCGTGCGCAGAATCCCAATTCTCTTCCCTCTACAGGCTGCCAACTGGACATCCTGGACCAGAACCATTTGCAGCAGGAATTCAGTTTTTAAGAGGGGGGAAAAAAGAGAGAGGGACACTCATTTCATAGACTCTCTGCCAACAATTTGTTTAATATCACATGGGAAGGCCACGACCAAGTCTAGAACAGACTTCCAGCATCAAATCCTTCCCTTTCTGCAGCCACAAAGGCTGAAATGATTCCCTCCACAGCTTCCAATAACATCATTTCCACTTTCCCTCTCTTAAACAGAGACCTGGGACATGCAAACACCAGCAGATCCATCATCCCCTCAACATATCCTCGAAAATCCAAAAAGCTTCCTGAATTTGCGAATCGAAATTCTGCTTTCCGTATTTGGAATTATCAGAGCTCTTTGAAACCTCTCTGACCTTTCAGTGCTCTTCTTGAATGCTGAAGGCCTGGGGCTGCAGGGCTGGATGTGCCAGAGGCAAACCCAGAGGCAAAGAAACTCTCCTCTTGCATTTTCTCCCAGAAATAAAGCAGGGAAGGCACCTCCTCCATGACAGTGGGAGCTCCAGCTCTCCATTCTCACACCTGACCCACAAATTCTTCTCAGGCACTTCCCAGGAAAGAGCCCCACATGCCATAAATACATTGCATATACATTATTCCTGGAGGAATCTTCTGGAATGTGGCTATTCCCTAAAATATCTCTTGTTGGTATGGCCTTGGCTTCCTCAGTGATTATGGTCACTTTGAATCAAGAGCCTCCTCATTATTCACTCATTTTCCTATTTTTATTTCACCAGTGATCATTTGCTGTTTTCATTCAGCAATCTGGTGTAAATACCAAACAAAAAAGAGCCAAACATATATTATTCCCTTTCTCTAAAACTTCCACTAAACTCCTTTTAATCCTTTTAATGGAGACCATGTTGAATTTTTGCTGCTTTGTTTGTTCGAAAGAGTTAATGACCTTAAAAAAGTCAACCATAGCAACACCATCAATTTTACCAACCAGACTTATCTTCTCATCACAGATATCAAATTCTCTTAAAAGTGCTTTCCCACGACCTTGCATCAATGGACAGTAACTTTATAATAAATTAAATCATTTCAAGATGAAATAAAGTTCCACCTAAGCCAATCTCCTCTACCAAAGACTTCTCTAACTATAATTGTAATGTGGTCTGCAGTGCTGGAGGAAATCATTTAAACTTGGAATTTTAGAAAAAGATCATTGTGTGGAAGAGAAAAATATTAATTCTTTATACCGGATGGAATATTTAAGTAATAGGTTCCCAAATTTCTGGTTTTCATCAAGAATGAAATAAAATAGGCATCTGTACAAAGCTATTCCTCTTTGACAATTATCTCTGAAGTTCTCCATATTAACTTAATGAAGTTTATAGATTACACATTTCACTGCTCATCAACGAATCATTTTAACACCTTCTTTTAATCAATATTTTCAAGCTACTCATTCACATCTTCATATTTCTGCCAATGAAGTAAGCAGTAATGTCCTGTAAAGTGGACAGAGATCAGGAATTCAGTGATTTAGGTTGTTTTTCTATGTTACCAATTTCTGTTTGTGCAGCAGAGGGACTCAAAGCAAAATGATGTCAATCTTGCAGAGGAAGTGTGAGCTGAGTTGTGGTTACTCAGACCAATGTTAGTAAAAACATTGCTCATATTCTATACAACAAAGACCACAAAAACCCCCTCCAGAATATGAAAATTTATGTTACTAAGTGCTACCAGCAGCAAATCCCTCTCTAGTTAAACAATACCCTGAGCACTACTGAAGTTATTAAACAGGGAAAGATTGAAGTGAATAACCAGAGAAGGACTGAAATGAATAAAGAGGGAAGGAGTGTTCTGTGAGCCAGCACCATCACATTCAGCTGTTTTGTAGCCTCCCATAACAATTAATGATACAACACAAAGTCTTCCAAATATTTTGTTTCTAAGAGTTAAAATCCTACCAACCACAAGGAGTGTTCTCCTGGCACAGCTCAAGCAGTTTGATGCTAATTACATGCAAATCATACTCATGAATATGTGCTAGTTGCATTCCTTATAGAGATTCCTTTACATTTCTTTAAATGAAAAATTAATTATAAAGTGAAGTAATCAAATCCATAAGACAAACAACAAAGCTTCTGCTCATTAGCAGCAACTTCGAACATTTTATCTTGTTTAGGAAGTAAAGACACCTGAAGCATTAAAAATGCAAGAAGTTTCTTTCAAAGGCAAGGATCTGACTTCCAGTGCAATTCCAGCTGTTGCACTGTCAGCACACAAGGCTACACTGATACCAGGAGGCAGCTGAGGCACCAAACTGCAGCCAAAGGGGAATTTCAAAATGAAATAAATTGTGCCACCTTGTAGACCAACAAAGCTTTTAGAATAAATGGAACCTATTCAGTGCACTGTGGTCACCTAATTTCAATTATTAAAACAACGCCACAGTTGGCATTCTGTAACTGCTGCTACAGGCAGTGCCTTTGGAACTGGGGAAGGCAATTACAAAGCTGAGTCCTGAGGTCTTTGTTTGGGCAAAATTTCAACACAAGTTTTCTTAAGTAATGACTCCAAGCTTTGATTGGGAACATCTAAATACTTTTTGTTTTTTTCCCCTGCAAGCAGGACTCGAGATAAATTAAATATGTTAACTTTATTTTCATCTTAATGACTAAATGACATATTTACTGGCTTTTTATTATGTTACCTTTGCTTCTGTGAACTGAACCCATCGAGTTTCCATTGGCCTTAAAAAAACCCAAGAAATGAAACAGAAATGTTGACACAGCTTTGCTGTATAAACTCCCTGATAGCTACTGCAAAAAAGGAACAGTTATAAACCCACTGCGAGTCCCTGTGAGCACAGAAGATGGTTCAGATACTCCTTTAGTTCCACTTGTGCTTCAGTGGCAGATGAAAATCATTAAAAAACCAAAGTAAAATTACAAAGTAGTAACAATGCTACAAGGTGGTGACTAAAAAAAAATCCTTTAACTCAGAAGAGCTGCCAAAGCAGTTGTGTGATGCATCTGAAATAGGAAATGTTCCTGAAAGAATAGGACAATGACTTGGTTTACTGAATTTAAATTGAGAAATAGTCAGATTCTGTCATTTTGGAAGTCATTTACAAACCATTCTATGGCATGTTTTGCACCACACTAACCTAGGATGCAAGAGGAAAAGCACCACTTACTTTCTGGTTTTGAATCTGCCACCACGTGCTGCATCTCCTTCAGCTGGACCTGGGCTCTCTGCAGCTTCTGCTCTGCGTGGAACGACTTTGGAGAGACAATTGGACACACACAGGCTCATTCCTTGGAAATCCAGGTGCAAACAACTAAAGCAACAGAGCCCCAAAAGAACCCCAAACACAAAACATGGCAGCTCTAACTTCTGCTGATTCTGTTTCACAAGGGAATGTGCCAGACCAAATTTCCAACACTTGGCCTGGGTTTATTTGATATTCCCTCCTGTTCTTTGAGAAGAGTGTTCTTATTCTCCCAAGTGATATTTTCTCTGATGGCAGAAATTCATCCAACAAATTTCAAACAAAAATATGAGTGGCTTCAACATTACAACAACAAGAAGAGAAGGCAGCAGGAATCAGGATTGCAGCAGGTAACTGTCCTTATCCTGCAATGCAGCTGAGTTGTCACAGCAATCCACTGTCCATCTCCAGAGCAGTCTGGAAAGCTTCCTGCCATACAAGACCAAGCTGATTTGCATTTTTGTGACTTAGAGAGATGTGTAGTAAGAACTAGAATTAGCTGGACATCACACTCATTTTAGTTGTGATCCCACTCAGGCTCAAGCAAAGACCCAACAGCTCGAGAGGCCACTGATTGCCATTGATCCCACACCCTGACACAGGCTGCAGTAGGGAAATCTGAGGGCTTTTCCCATTTTAACTGTTGAAGTTCAGGCTACAGAATTTGGTGAGATGGTGTAACAATATAGCACATGGATTTGACACGTGTCAGGAACAAAACCCACCCTTACATTTGGATGTCAGCTGCTCCCAGGGCTTCTCAGGACATCATTTTCCCCAAATTTAGGGGCCTAAATCCCAAGGCTGCTCCTGAATACATATTGCCCCCACCTAGGAAAAAGATGAGGCACTTGCTGTGCTGCTCAGCCCCTGAAATCTTTGTGCAGATCACAGAGATCACAATCAAACCAAGGAAACATTTGCTCACTACCATAAATATGAAAGTTCCCTTCGGGGGCTCCGGCAGTAAGTCATGGAACGTTTCCTGGGAATGCTAAAGGATGATGTCAGTGGGAGCTGAGGAAGCCAAGTACCTTCACTGTGCTGTTCAAAACTTGCAGGGTCAAGCCTCTTCCCTTAACATGTACACAGATCTTTTAAATGGGATTTAATTTTCTGGGGTTGGGAGAAACTCTCTCCTGTTGTTCCTGATGTTATTTTTAAACTGCACGATTCCCAAACAAACATCAAGAACTCTTTATTTTAACAGGTATGTTGTTATGCCAGTACCTGACTTTTTTGTTCTTGTTCCTGTTGAGCCAGAGATTCTGCTCTCTCTTTCTCTAAGCGAAGCTGTCTTGCTATTTCAAGCATCCGTTGATGATTTTGTACTGTCTCCACCTACAGCAAGCGGATAAATAGTGCATGTTGCTGTCAGATAGTTGAGAAATACATTATAGAGATCATATGTCTCACAAGCCCACTTAGCACTTCCCTTCCATACACATTACTACTCAGAAATGACAGCAAAGTACTGGACTCGAGATTCTTAAAAGCTCTGGATCAACGCCTGGGGAGATTCCCTGTAGGTCAATTAGTTACTTGATTCCTTCCTAGACATACAGTGTGTTTATCTTAATCCTTGTTTGCATTCCAAAATCGGAGTTGCAGGCCAAGGATTATGACACTGAAATGTAGGAGCATTACTTCTCTCATTACCCTCTTCTTAAGACGCTCGACTCTTTTGGCCAGTTGATCTTTCTCCTCTTCCATTGCACTGATGTCCTAAAAAGCAGGAAAAACAGAGAAAGAAATATTAATTTGTTCCCCATATGTATTGGACTAAATTCTCTTCAAATTAATATGAAAATCAGAATTCTTCCCTGAATACATGGAGGCGGTTATAATTTTATTGATCTATGATCAAACATCCAGGATTCCAATCTCTCTTCTCTCTTACTTCCCCCACAGTTCCCACTCTCTTTATGCTAACGTTCTTCATCTGGATCCTTGAGTATTAATGTGAACATTTAAAATAAAAGCAGGTGGATTTCTCTAAAATAAAAACAAACAAACAGAAACCACCGAGGAAAAATCAGCATGAATTCAACATCTGAAGCAGTCTGACATATGTTCTTAATGTCACCAGCATTACCCACTTCCTGGCAGACCAATTTGCATGAAGTTGCTTATGAGCAATGTCTGCTGCCACTTTTTGTATTAAAACTGTCTTAAAAGAAACATTTTCTAGTGCTGAAACATGTATCTGATTACTATTCTCCTTTAGTCCTATTTTACAGCAGCAGGGCTCCACAGATTGATAGTTATGAGAGAAAGGAAAATGAATTCTCCAAATGTAGACCTTATCTCAACATTTGCTTGGCTCGTCTGTGTGTCCACTGGAAAGTTGTACACAAGCTTCATTATTTTGCTGAAACAGAGCAAATATCTCTACTTAACACTCGAGCCACGTGGGTTCATCATTTCTGTGGACTTAAACTCTTAATTCATTCAACACCCTCTGGAATTATTAGCTGCTATCAGGAAAGCAAAAGGCTTCCTATCAGTTTGCATTCAGAGGAAATGGAGTTCTAATATTTGGAAATCATGCTGCACACAGCCTTGGCAGCTTCATTCCCCAATCTGCTTCAGAAAGCTCAGCTCTAAACACGAGCGAGGCCTTTCTGTTTGCCAGCAGAGAGAAGTGTCAGGAGGCAGCTGCAGTGCCCACCAGCTCTGGCCTCACAGCTTTCACACTGTCCACAAAGCCAACAAACATGGAACTGGCATTCAAAAAACCAACTAAATTCAAAAAAAATTGTGGAGTTTTTTTTACCCTTCGTATTTCTGCAGTAGATAAACCGGATATTTTGAGCTGCTCGTGCTCCTTATGTAGGTTTTTAAATGCTTCCATGAGTTCTTCATACTGTAAAATGAAATGGAAATTGTGCAGAATGAGCTCTGTGTCTAAGGATTTTCAGATCAACAAACTCTTCTACTACTCAGACAGTAAACACAGACATAGAAATACGGTGAGAATAAGATAAAAAGGCATTTTTTCATTGCAAAAGCCTGTCAACTTATAAAGGAGAAATAAAAAAATCACAGTGCATTATCTTCCATTTGAAGGGACAATCACAACTTCCCAATTTCCTCAGTATTTTCCTCTCTTTTAATATGCAGTGTATTTGCAAAACAGGAAGAGAAGATGTCACCCAAGAAGGACAAATTAACAAATGACACTCTCTTACTATCCATCTGTGTACGCCACATATATAAATTTATCAGCCCCAAAAGGAAGAGTTTGCTCTAACAACATTCCTGATGGAAGCAATGGGGCTTGAGTTGCCAGAGTGGCCCAAGAGCACAGCTGAGTTAACACATGAGGAATGGCTGGGACACATTGCATAACCCTCAGAACATCCCAGAGATTGATAGATGCAGCTCAGCACTCAGAGACAAGGAGACAGTGTGCTACTTCCACACCAGTACTTTGCCCACCAGGAATCTTAAACTGAGAGGCAGTGTGAAAGTCTGTGTGGGTAGAGAAATAACAGGGGGACAGCAAGAGTTTAGAAATATGGAGAGGAAATAAATTTAGATTCAACTCGGAGAAACGCGAGCTGAGGTATAAGGAAAGATAATCTCCACAGAAACAGCCCCTCAATGAGATGGAAAAATCTAAAAGGAGAGTATCAAGTCATTTTTTACTTCCTGGAAAGAGCAGTTGATATGAAAGGTGAATACCAAATGGCAACAGCAAAGGCGAGTTCAAACAAAGGCATCAGAGCCCTGAGCAGTGAAGCTGCAATTCCATCCTATAAAACCCTGGGGAAGCAGCATCCAGAGAGCTCTGCTCAGTTCTGGTTGTTTCAGTATCAAGCACACACTGATGAGCTGGAAGGAATTTTTTAAAAATAGCAATAAAGTGGCTAAGGAAAAGAAGATAAAAATCAAAAAAGCTGGATTAAGTGACAAACAAAGGTGTGACAAGGAATGCACAGGCTGGACAAGGAGGAATGAGTTACAAAATGCAGGAGTAAAACCCAGCTGGCTTCCATGATACTCCTTATGCACCCTGGAAATCCTTTAACAAAAATGAAAGAGCAGGTGGTCTCTGAGCACCTGCATTCCCACTGCTGGTGTCCAAGAGTTTTCCTTTGTGTGTCTCTACCTCTGTCAAAAGAGGAGTTCTGGAAGTCTTTTCTTCATTGGAATGTGACATTTCAAGGCCAATGCCAGGATTCAGACAAGGGTAGAGCACAGTTTGATGGAACATAACGAAAAAAGGTTCTCACTTTTCACTGTGGGTGCCCCACCTGCACCTGAAATAAGGGACATGCTCAAATGACCAAAAAACTACCCAGGTTCCCATATGGAAAGAGATATGTGGCACCTGGGAGCAACTCACTGAAGCCTGAACAACTAGATTAATGCCTGAAGCTGCTTATTTCTTAAATTATATATTGCAGGCAACCCAATGTCTAAATCACAACACAGCTGGGAAGGTGGAAGGTTGCTGAGTATCTTCTATAAGTAATTTAGAAAATTACATTTGAGCTTAATTCTACACACCCATGAAACCTGACCATGGTATAAGGTGTCTGAACTTTCATTTTCAAAATTTTTCTTAAAAGACACAATTGCAAGACTGTGTCTAAATAATTTAGGCTAATTGTTTAATTGATTAGTATCTAAATATTTGCACTGTCATGTTATATTGCAGTAAGGCATTCTATTACCCCAGCTTCTGTTTTGAATTAATCAGCAGGGTATTAGTTTAATAAGATGGTTCTATTACTGTAATCCCAAAAAGGAGCACATCTTATGTAATGGAAATTATGGAGGTGGATATTTATACACATTAAGACTGTGACATACTGAACAAAACATACAATCTGCATTCCTTTCTCTCTCTGCTACTTCTGCTGAGTTATTTCAAGGTATAAATCCAATATTGTTAGAGGTAACAAAAAAATAAAAGGCTTAGTCAAGTCTCAGTCAGACTGTTCAGCTCTGCTGGAGCACAGTTAATAGATCAAGTTACCTCTTACAAACACTCAAAACCACTGTGGTTTTACAGAACAAAAGGCACAGAAAGCTGGAAAAAAAAATTAAGTAAATATGTACCTCAGATAATAAACCCAAAACTTTGGTTCACTTCAAGTTTTACATTTCAAACCCACCCAGTCTGACTATCTAAAATCAACATTTAATGCTCACAAAAGAAGTGGGAACATAATAAGTAGGAATGTCAGCAGGGAAAAAAAGAAATCTTTTCCTTATTCATAAAAAAATAAGTGGTTCAAGCAAAAGTGGAATAAGGCTAATACAAATATTAGGCATCAAATACTTTCAATTGACTATCATGACTACCAAATACAATCAATGGACAATTAGGAGACATCGACTTCTGGTCATAAAATTTTCTGGACTTGTTTGAAGTGGTAATTTATAAAGTTAAAAATATCCAGGTCATATTTCACAGGGAGAAAAAAACTAAACCTGTTTAAAAATTAAGAACTAAAAGTCTGTCTAAGCCAACACAGCTCTGAACATTATTTGGCACCCAGCACTTAATGGGCTTAAGGCCTTTTAATTCAATGCTACTTATTAATATATAATTTCACGGTTATTGGAAGAAAAGTGGTCAAGACATCTACTTTTTATTATGAATCTTTGCATTTCCTTGATTCCAACAAGCTCTTAACATAACTCACTTGAACATGTATCCCAGCATTAGCTCCCTGATTCATTTATCCCTCCTCCCATTGGCACTTTAATTAACATAAAATGTTGGCATTCATGAGAAATGGTACCTGTTTGTTGAAGTCAGCCACAGTATCATCCTGTAGGAACTCTGCTGGCACTTCCAATTTCACTAAGAAACGTGCCAGGTAAGCTCTTTTCTTGAGTTCACTGGTCCTCTGAAGAAGCCAATGTAAGACAGGATGAATTACAGGTTTACTTCCAGTAACCAACCCTTGGCGAAAAGCACTCCTGTATGGAACCAACCAAGAGAAAATGCCAATAAATCTCAAACAAAAGAATGCTGGCTTGGAACAAAAAATCTGCAATGTTTTGACATTCCTTCTCCACTTGCCTAATGATTTTTGTGATGCTGCTAGGAGAGAAAATGCTCTTGATGAGGCTGAGAATTTGGTTTGATCAGCCTGGAAAAGAGAAGGCTGAAGGATTTCCAGAACCTGAAGGGAGCACAAAATAAAGATGGAAACGAACTTTTTACCAGGGCCTTGAGTGCCAGGACAAGGGGGAATGGCCTCACAGTGACAGAGGGCAGAGCTGGATTAGATATTAGGAAGTAATTCTTCCCTGTGAGGGTGCTGAGGCCCTGGCACAGGGTGCCCAGAGAAGCTGTGGCTGCCCCATCCCTGCAAGTGTTCAAGGTGAGGTTGGATGGAGCTCTGAGCAAGAGGATCTCCTGGTTTAACAGATGATGGTTAAGGTCCCTTCCAACCCAAACCACTCTGAGCTGGAAGTCTACAATTTAAGCTCCCAATTCCTCTACCTTGAGTCAGATAAAAACCCCGTAACACACTAAAAGGACAAAGCCAGCAGCGACAACTCCTCGTTTCCTGTGAGAGCCTTGCGGGATGCCGGCAGAGCAGGGAGGGGAACGCGGGATTTGGGATCACCTGGCGCAGGTGAGACGGGACCGGGACCGGGGCCGGACCGGGCCGGGCGGGCGGCGCCCTCTGCCGGCCGGAGCCGCCCCTGCACCTGCGCAGGTGAGGGCAGCGCCCACCTGCAGCCAGAGCCGAACCAGAACCTGCATCCCAGCACCCACCTGCAGCCAGAGCCGAACCAGAACCTGCATCCCAGCACCTGCGGGGGACGCGGCAGCAGCAGCGCCCACCTGCAGCCAGGGCCGGGATCCCATCCCAGCACCCACCTGCAGCCAGGGCCGGGATCCCATCCCAGCACCCACCTGCAGCCAGAGTCGGGATCCCATCACCCCAACTAAAGGTCGCTTGTAACACGACCTGCAGGCAAAAAGGTACTCACAGGTCCGACACGGTCCCTGGAGGTTTGTATTTGAGGATTCCCAGGAGATTCAGCATCCTTTTAGCTGTTTGTTCGGGCGGCTCCTCTCTAATGTCGATGGCATGCTAAAGGGTTTTTTAAATTAAATAAGTAAGTGTTTGTTATTAGTTATTATTAATATAGTAAAAATTATTGCAACTATTATAAAATAATCGATTTAATGATTAATTATTAGGATAACGCTGTATTTTTTTTACTATAATCAATTGTGTTAAACTTGTTTGTCCAAGTGATGTTATTTAACTGGCAGCACTGAAAGAATTGACTTTATTAATTTACCAGATGATAGTGAGATGTTCCATACAGAACATCCCTTAAATCACCAAACTTCAAGTCTCTTCCAATGGATTTTCCTGCAACATGAGTATTCAGGTCAATTTATTCCAGGAATATCTTCTCCCTGCTCACGGGGTCTCATCTGTGCAGTCACACAGACCACATCCATGTCGGAAGTCAGATATCCTGGCACTCCAAGGCACAGGTATCCACACCCCAGGTGTGCCAATGGTCCCTTCTGATCTCACACACACTTTTGGCAGCCTCCAAGGAGAGGGATTTAATTTCCATTGCAACAGCACAGTCGTGAGGTTCAGTTCTTGCTCAGCTCCTGCCCTGGGTGTGTGCAAGACACAGCCTGACTTTGACTTAACACAATTGTCAGTATGAATCAAGTTCTGTATCCTTAATTTCACAGGAAAAATAGAGTCATCAGCCTCTGGGGGACAGGGATGCTGCCTCCCGTCCCAAGAAACATTTGCTGGTTTGCCAAGAGCACTCAGATGTATAGGCAGGAAGGATCCCTGCCAGGCACATTTATTTCCTGGAAGATTCATACAAGCTGTTTTGGTGAAACAAACACGCCACAGGATTATACTGAGCCAGACCTAAATAAAAGTAAATTCCGGTATCAAGCCACTACCTCAGGAGGTCTGAGCACCTCTGAGTGCCCTCCTTACCTTCGGGTCAATCTCCCCCAGAACATCACTGAGCAGCTGCAGCAGCTGCAGCGACTCCAGGGAGTCAAAGGAGATCAGATTGTAGTTCTTCCTGAAGGGCTCCTGATTGAGCTTCTCAACAATGAACTGGATTTGGTCACCCATAACTGTGTCCCGGGAAAACCTCTGCAGAGAAGACAGAGCAGATACCGAGGGGAGGGGAAGGTGACGGGGTCCGGCCGCCCCCTCAGCGCCGGGAGCGGGGCAGGCCGGGCCCTGGCGGGGGCTGCGGGAGGACCGGACCGGGCCGGGCCGGGCCGGGCCGGGCCGGCAGCGGNAGCGGAGAGGCCTCGATCGGAGCCTCCCGCGCGCCGCTACCGCGGGGACGGTTGCCAGGACACGGCCGTGACGTCACTTCCGGCGTTACCGCCGAGCGGCGCGAACCGGACCGGGCGGTGAGGGGGCGTGGTCCGGTGCGGAGGGGGCGGAGTCGTGTGGGACGGGGCGGGGTCGATTCATGAGGGGGCGTGGCTTGGTCGTGAGGGGCGCGGCCGAACTGTGAGGGACCGGGACCGGGACCGGGACCGAGACCGAGACCGAGACCGAGACCGAGACCGGGACCGGGACCGGGACCGGGACCGGGCTCGGGCTCTTCCGGCGAATCGTGGATCGCTGCCCTCACAACCGGCTGCGACAGCGCGGAGCCATCCGTACCGCGAGCCCTCCCGGTTTCCCCACAGCATCATGCCCCGGGCAGTCCCGTCCCCTTCCCGCCGCGAACAGCCCGGGAATGGCGGCTGAGGCCGCTGACGGGGCTGGAGCGGACACGGCACAGGGCAAGTCTCTCGTGAGGCTCCTTCACAGCACAAGTGCGAGGAGCGGCAGAAATAGGTCCGAGATTCAGCCTCTGGAGGATAAACTTGGCTCTGCGGCTCCTTCTGAGGGAGGTTGTTGTCGCATGTGTAGGAGATGTACAAACAGATTGCTGCAGTTACCCAATTAAGATTTCTGGCAGCCTTTGACAGCACAAAGGGATGTCAAGTGTGGCTGATGTACGTGTCAGGTGAATGGTTACTTAATTCCTTTGAAAAGGAAAGGTGCACAGTGGATCCGTGTGGAACGGGAAGAGCCAGTCCTGGGCCCAGGCTTCATCTGGGGCAAATGGCAAATTTATGTTCTCGAGGCTGATCAGCATGCCTCAAAGTAGCAATAAATATGTAATGCATAAATCTGAAACAAGGACAGCAGCTTCAAAAACACCAAACAATCCAAACCAGACTATAAATTAAAGTCAAACTTGCTCGTGAAATCTCTCAGTCTGCAAGTTTGTTCTCGCAGATCCTTCAAAAGCCATGTTTGGCCCTGAAATAGTTGGATTTTGGAGCCTCTCTGCTATTTCAATTAGGTTCTTGGATAGTCTTAGAATCCCATGTGAGTCCCCAGATGATGGATTAAAATATGCAGTGAGTCATGTTAAATTGGTGCCAATTGAAATGCACAGGTTGTAAATCACTGCAGAATTTGACTCAGTAAGTAGCAACCATAAATGTAATACTTTGCAATTCTAAGCACTGCGACTATCTTAGATTAGCTCCTCTTTCCCCTCTGAGAAACAGAAAATGCTTCATAAAATAATTTCATAAAATTTATTGGTCTTCACAGGAAGGCTGAGAAGTGATGCTGATTGGTGTCCAAGCTTTTAACTGGTTAAATGAAGTAACAAAGGGGATGGACAAGTGCCTTGTGGTTGGGCATGAAAGCTGTGGTAGAGCCAGGAACATAATCCAAGTCTCCTGACTCCTGGATTTGAACTTTAAAACCAGCTCATGTTTCCTTTGTGCTTTCAGTCCATATACTGACCTTTAGGAATCGTATTTACCTACAAGTTCCCAGAAGAGATCTGCTTTCCCTTGTCATGTTTTCCTGGTATCAGTTACAGTTTTCTCTGATGAGTATTTTGAGCGTGAAGAACACACAGAGAGATGAGAATGGTATTTCTGATGGAGGTGCCTGTGAGTTCCTCATCACTTAATACTAGAAAAAGACTGTTTCTGTAAATACTGATACACATCCTTTCTTCCTCAGTGCTGAGGGGAGGGCAGTTGTGGTGAGGGTGGAGAGGGATCTGTGCTGGGTACAGTGCAAGGCTGCTGTTCTGAGATTTTCCTTTACATGAGACTATTTCTGTCCCCACACCTTCCGAGAAGGAAAGGACTGTTCACCTCTTGTCATGTCTCTGTAACATTAAAAATAAAGAAGAGGAAGAATGAAAACTTTAGAAATTGCCAAGATAAGAAGAAAAAGAGATGGTGAGATGGAAGTCCTCGAAGTCTGATTGTTCTGACTCTGGGAAAGGAGACCTCCATGACCAGACATTGTTAGAACTGGACTGGCTGAACTTGTTGACGTGTTTGAAAGCTCAAGTGATTGGAGGCAGGAGCAAAATCATACATTGGAGCCCAGTTTTGTGGGACTTTCCAACATGGGGAAAGTGTGAGAGATCCTGTGCCATCAAAGTTTTATGTTATCACGATCCTTTCTTCCATCAGTTTTGTGCTCTTCATACAAGCAGCCCCATGCTGCCCCCCTGCTGCTTGGTATTTACAGTCTGCAGTGGTGTCTGAATACTCAAAATTACTCCCTAAAGACAAAAATCAAGGCTTAGCTCAGTGCCTTGACCTCTTTATCGCAAGAGAATCTTCATAGACATGAAAGAGATTATAAGCTCTAGTGCAGCCTTGGGTAAATAGTACAGGAAGCAGCTGAGATTTGTTTATGCTTAACTTGTGTTCAGTTATCTTAGGGTGATGTGGTGTCTGAGCCAAGTCTTACAGAACTGAGGGCTAGTGTTCCAGTATATTTGTTGTATAATTCTGGGGACATTTTCCACATTCCCAAATTAGTTTGCATGGAGAGTGATACGGATTTTGAAGGAAAGTTTGACTTGAGAGTTGTTATAAGAGTTCAGCCCTACAGTTCCATCCAGTTCTCTGGATTTGCCTTTTATTTAGCTTGGGAAAGGCTTGTGGAGGCTGCTTATTGGAAAGACATCCTGCAGAGGTAATTTGCGGAAGAAAGAGAACGGAAATAAACAATCCAGAGCTCTCTGGATCTGCAGGCACAGCTCCACTGCTCCCTCCTGACTTTCTCCTCCCTTTACAGCCACTGCTGTGCAGATGCTGCTGAGCAAAGTTGTGAGAGAGCTCGACCAGAGAGAGCAGCAAATGCAAGTGGGACGAAACCTGAGCAAATGAGAATCCTGCTCCCTGGGCAAAGAGAGATCACCTTATATGGGAACATCACGGACAAGAGGATGAACGCGTCCGGCCAGGCTGCTGAGGTCAGATCCCAAACAGATGGAAGATGTTAGTGTGAAAACAAGAGCATTCAGGAAGAGGAGTCAATACTTCTGCTTTGTTCAAGCAATCCAACCCCTCCTGTTTGTTTGTTTCTGTTATTCCAAATACTGTGCTGTGTGTATTTACACATAGGTCTGACTGTGTTATATTAAAAATTAATTTCTTTGTGGCTATTCCAGTACCTAAATGCATCCCAAGCCTGTTTCTGGTTCCCACTTGGAGCTGTACTGTGGTCAGCTAAAGCCTAAGAAGCGATCACAGATGTCTTGAAAAATTAAGCCTATTTGTAGAGAATGTGGCTTGTTCCTGTGAGCTGAGGCATTTAAGACAATACTGACAGCCAAGAAGTCTGTCTGGTTCTGAATGTTTTGTCATGTCCATAGTCATGATTTAAAGTACTAAAGGATTGGAAGAAAAATGTTAGATCTGTGTTGTAGGGTTCATATATTTTGTGCCTTTATGTGAATATTCTGTTGCAAGAGAGAGGACCCTGGTCCTTTAAATCTGGGTCTAATGGATTCTGATCCAAACTTGTGTCTTTCAGACAGCCTGGGATTTACAGGTCCGACCTTGAGAGCTCTGCATCTTTCCAGCTCCACCTGTGTGTACAGTGTCAGTGGTGGCCTCACACCTCTCCTTGCCCCAGTTGCACAAGGCTGGCTCTGAAGACAATGAGCAGCTGCAGCTTTGTGTGGCTCTGTGCAGCAGGAGAGGCACAGCCAAGGTATGTGCCATGTGTTGGCTCTGCTGAGAGGAGTAGTGACTTCATCAGTCCTTTTTGATCCCAGAACCTGATGCAAAATCAGTCTAAGACCAGGTAGAATGGTGTCCCAAGCAAGGTGAGATAAGAAGCTGGAGATCCTCTTTGGCCACTGATGACCCCAGAGCCAGCTTTACCACTGCCTTGTGCCTTGCATGGCACTGCCAGCCCAGTGGAGTGGGTGTTGTGTGTGTCTGCTCAGCCCAGAAGAGCATTACACCTTCTTTGCACTGGTGAGAAATGTTGGGGGTGGAGAGTCAGGCCCAGAAGGAGGTTTGCCTGACACTGGCTTCCATCCACTTAGCCTCAGTTGTCCCAGCATTAGTTCACACTGGCAAAGAATGCTAGTACTGAGGAGAGATGATGCCATGGCAGCAAACAAGACCATTGATCTGGCGTTAGACCACCTTGGAAGGTGTGTGGCTGTAGGAACTCCGAGGCAGGAGTGTGGCATAGGATGTTATCTAACAAGGTGGGGTTGGTTGGACAGAATTAACTCAGCTTCCTCTAGTCTCAGTTTTGTTTCTTGCCATGCTGTCTGGTTTTGTTTCTTGTCCGAATAATCCAAAATAACTCCACTGATTAGTCTGAGGTTTACACCAGTGTTTCTGAGATTAGAGCCTGCTCTGTAGAGTCTCCTGTTCCAGGTCAGATGAAATGGCAAGTCACCCCTTGCAGCAGATTCCAAGAACAATAAGATGTTTTAGGAATATGCCATAATTGATTGCCTCTAAAGGGCAAATTTTGCTCGGTGCTGCCAAGCAAGGGCTGTTCTCAGTGATAAGTGTGTGCTGAACAAAGTCTGCTGAGGTTCATGGAGTTGGTTTCATTCTCCTGGGAGGGCAGTGGGCCAGGACATTGCGCACACTGATCCCAATCGCCCCAAGAATTGAGTCTGCAGGAAATCCAAGTTGGCTTACTAAGGTTCTATGCCCACCTTCTGCTCTGAGCTGGGTTCCCACTGCCACTTTCCAACAACATCGTTATCCCAAAGCACTGCTCTCCAGAAGGAAAAGGCTGAAAAGCTGTCAAAATAGAGGATATAAATAAAGGAACATTGATCAGTTGCTTTGTATTTCTGTTCTTCAGATTCTATTTTATCCTCATCCAGAAAAGTCTGTTGTTAACCTGAATTGGTACAAGTGCTCGTGGCTTGTTTTTCAAAGCAAACCTTTTATATCACTTTTATATCACTTTTATGTAATGTAGAAAGTATCTTCTGAACATACAATAGTTTTTCAAACTTGACAGTGCTTTTATGAGTTAGATGAGCTGGGTGACATTCCTGTCAGCTTTAGAATAGAGGTGTCCTTCCTCCTTAACACATTCAATTCATGAGAAAGTGAAATGTTAGCCCAAGGTTTTTGAGGCAGTCAGCATGAGGCACAAAAATAGTCACTCTGAAAAGTTAAAACTTATGTATTTTAAGCTCTTTTAAAGAAAAACAACTTGGACAGGACACTACCATTTGTGACAGAAAAAGTCAAAATCTAGGTCCACAGCAACACAGCATGGGGGAAAGTTTTTGGATGACATCAAGGCCTGTTGCAGATAATTGCTGTTTCCCAAATGGCATCTGAAGGGTCAGGACGTCACCTCATGTTGTCTGTGTCATTTAGGATGGGAAAATAAAAATTCTCTTCTTGTGTACATCAATTCACTTCTGACAAAGCAAAAAGTTATGAAAGTGAAACCAAGGCAGAATTTGGTCCAGCTGATGTGTCTCACTCAAAAATTCTCTCAATGAAAATGTCCATCTGACTTTTATCTTGGAGTGCATTTTGTTCAAGAATGATACAAAGAAGCTGACACGTTTTATTCTTACAGGCTTGTTTGTCCTTTCTGTTTCGTCCTGACAGTTGTATAGCCATTGCTCACAGACTGTGACAAGAGAGGATGAAGTAACCAGCTCAGTAAGTACCAATGTGAAGGAAGAGGCTCACAAAAGCAACAGCATCTGAGATACAGCAGAATACACCAATGCAGGCAAGTATTCAGGTAATGTCAGTTCAATATTCAGAATTCAGATTTTCTGCCCACTTTTACATCCTCAGTCATTTTGCTCATGTTGTTGAATTAAACTTCTGGCTGAAACACTTGATTTCTCAATCTATCACCAGACCCAGATATGAAACATCATATAAAATTGTGAAGGAAATTACTTCACCCTCAGCCCAAACAATGACAAGCACTGTTGACCCAAGCAAAGGGCTAAATAAGGATTGATGAGGTGTGGCAGGACCATGGTTTGGGTAGTTCCTTCTGCAGCTTCCTCCTATAGAAAGCTGCAACAATCTTGAAATGTCAAGCTCCCTGTCTTACATTTGAGGAGGACAGGTTGAAACTGTCTCTAAGTGGTGAAAAGCCCTTGAGGAAGAACTTGTTTCTTTACAAGAATTCAAACAGGACAATGCATGAATTCTAATGCAACTGTTAAAAACCTGTGAGGTCAGGAGGACCCTGTGGAATCCATGGAAAACCTCCCTAAGTAAGTGAAAGACATATCTACAATTTTTTTTATGTTGAAGGAAAGATACAATGAAGGAAAGATACATCATGAAATTTTAGGATAATCTCTCTGCCTAGGCACTTATAGATCTCATGTATGTAAATCAGCTACTTCACAGCCATACTCATTATAATAAGACTCATTATAATACCTGAATAATTGACTTCTACCAACCTGCCCTGCTGTATGGTTCTGCAGTGAAGTCATAGCCTCCAGTTTGTATCATCATGCAGCTGCCATAGAAACAGCTTTAGGTGTCGCAAGCTCATCTTGAATTCACTGGAGACATTTGGCTCATTAATTCAAATGTCAAGGAAAATGCATCAACGTAAGAGAGCTTTAATCAGGGATTGAAATAAAAAAAGTTTCCTAACGTGGGGTTTTCTTCTGCAAGGCTCTGTGGTGTGGAAGATCTCTGTGGATTCATTTATCACAGTGAGGTTCCTTCCACTTCCCCTTGGGTAGATTGGTTGTCTGTACTTTGTGCTGCAGGCTGGTGTTTGGGGATCCTCCTCAGACCCAAGAACAATCTCTTCATCCTCCCTGCATAGATGATGAAAACCTCAGTGCTGGCAATCTCAAACAGTGAGATAAGAAAACTCTAGGAAAAAGACTCCATGGAACAATGCTGCTGTGACCTAGAGCAGAATGGAAGGGCCTCGTAGCCATGTTTTGTTGTAACCCTATGACTGTACAACATCCGAGATAAAAATGTTCTATTTCTAGTCTGTAGCAGCCAAAGGATGAAAAAAAATTATAAAATATTTGATTTCAACTGATATCGATACTCTAAGAAAGCAAATTGTAATGAATTTTAACTCCTCCCAACCAGCTTTGAAATATATGCATAAGAAACTAGGTCAATTAGCACTTTCATTAGCTCATTTACAAGCCCATACATATAAAATATGTGATACGTATCAGTTTCTACGTTTATATCTCATCTTCTCCCTGATTTGGGGGTTTCTGCAGAAACTGAGCAGTTTTTCACTGCCAGGTCCCCTCCAGAGCCCACAATGCCTCCTACAGTTCCTTCTTGCTGAGGTTCTTCAGCACTTAAGAGCAAATTCCATTCCCTTCGCATGTGGACAGAGTTATGATCTGAAAAAGGCTTTGTCCAACAACAGGAAGGCTGTAATTGTTCATACAGTATCCGGGAAAGATATGCATGAGCTTCCTGAGTTAATGAAATCCTAAGGGTTTGTTATAAAGTTTCAGTGGCTGCCAGTCATTTTGAAATGTCACCCTGTGTAGGCTCCTGCTGGGATGTGGCAGAGGGAGATTTGCTTTCAATTACATTGCACAGTTGACACATTTGTCTTGTTCCCTAACCTTCCTCTAACACACCAGGAGCTGGTCGCTACAGGCACCCAAAATAATGGATGAGGGGTTTGGTCCAAACCTCTGATGTATAAAGTTCCTTCACAAGTTTCATTGGCAAGGGGAGAAAAAAAATGGAGGAATCACCAAAACGCAAAGCTGAATGTTTATTTTCTACCAGAACAATACCAAGGTCAGAGCCGAGGAAGCTCTGCCATGTGGTTGAGATACTGAGGTAGCAATGTGGGGCTTTGGTTACACCCATGATTGTCTTTATTGGCCAAATTCCTTTGAAAGGTAGATCTCATGAAGTACATAGGAGGCCTCCTTTTCCTTCCTGTTAGTTATGGCAGCAGCTGAACAAAGCCACTGTATGTTGGCAAGAAGGTTCTTTTATTTTGCATTGTTCACTTCTGCCTGAGACAGGGCACTGTTGCTGGATTAACTGGCTGAAGGACTGGTGTTTGTAACACCTTGTTCAGAAGAGCTTTGGATCAGGTTCCAGATGCTCCCCAGTGGATGATGATCAACAGTTTCCCATTATAGGTTCATTAATTTTTAGCTCTTTAAATATTAATACACATAATTAATGTCTTGACCATTATACGGTGAAACTAATCAGTGGCTTTCATGCCTAGGTAGCATCCACAAAGGTTGATTTGGTTTGCAATTAAGTCTCATTCGGTAACTTGGTTTAGAAGACAAGAGAAGTCCCTCGTGGAAGCTGCACTCCATCCAGCTAATGTGCTGCTTGTCATCACAGACCTCTGGTGCAGAAGCATTGCTCAAAATACAAAGATAGGAAAAATATTTCCTACTTAGGAGCACTGTCCTTTACAAGGATGACTGCTTGGAAGACTGGGTTTCCCCCTTGGAATTGCTGACCTGATGGAAATTCAAATACTCCTTATCAAGCTTATAGCTCATCCTTACCCTTTTAGTAGCTGTGCAGCTCTGGTGTAAATGACCATGTGTCTGTGGGGACCAGCAGTGAAACTGCCAGTTCATGGGGCAGAAATCAGCAGCTGCACAATGGTGTAAATTCTTACTACTATTCTATAGCAAGATTTATATCAGAAGTCTCCTGAGTTCATATTTCAGCTGTAATTAGAGATTCAGGTTAGGCTTGGCCCACACAAACAAGTACAATAAAGAGAGAACAATTGATACCCAAAACTAAGTAAAACCACCCATATCTTTCTTGCTCTCCTGAGCCACCTAATTCCCTGTTATTCTTAGCAACATATTCCTCCCACTGACAGCTCTCCAGGTAACAGTACAGTGGCATAACATTAACTGATGTATTTAAGTAAAAGAAGTTAGTTAATTTGATGTTTCTTTTTTGGCCTGTGACTCTGAGGAGTTCTGAAGATTTCACTATGCCAATAAGCACAACATTCACTTCCCGAAACTTAATTACACCATGGATGTGCAAACATTCCTCAATGCTTTCTGAAGAGTAAGTAGCAGTGCTCTGAAAAAAATCTGTAAATTGGCATTATTTACTCAAAAAGTCTGTGCACTCAGGACTGTATCTGCCTGAGTGACAAACAGAAAATTTCTATAATTTTTTAGTCTTATTAGTCCTCCAGGAACCAAGGAAAATAAGAAAAGCTTGGGACAGCCTCCCAACATAACTATTTCTCCCATGCAGTGACAACAGAATTGTTTATTCAGCTATATTCATTTATATCAGGATAAAATCACTATAGCACAACAGTTGTGTGATTCAAATTATAAGGTGAAAGTGTTTAGTTTACATAGGTAAAATTTTACTGGCGGTAATACCCAAAGAGTGAAGAATTCTTCTTAGTTCCCAGACTGCAGTTAAGCAGCACATAGATCTGGAAGCTGCAAACCAAAAAGTTCATATGTTTACAAACTGAGCAGATGTAACACGGGTTCTAGACAGAGATAAGACAGCTCTGAGCAGGTCAGCTCTGAGCACAAAGCTATCACAGAGAAGGCTTCTATACCACCAAGAGCAGATGGGAAATAACCTCTACCCTGAGGGCTAGAATAAACCTCTGGTCCTCTGGAAAGGAAGGAAAACTCTCAAATAAAATCTGACTGACCTACAGGCTAAAAGCTGGCCGATAAAACATATCTCTGGAACCATTCAACACAGAAAAATGGGCATTTCATGTCTGCGCAAGCAGGGAGATAGAAGAACGTATCACAATGTGGTGTGTGGAGTGACTCACTGCCTGCAGAGAATACAAGTCATGTAATGGTGAATGGGAAGCAAATGATAATGTGATCTCAGGAGCTCTCATCAAACCACTCAGAGTCTCCCAAACTTAGCTTGCAGTAGGATGTGCAGGAGAGAGTGGAATCAATTCAAAGCTTGTTCTGGACTGGTTTGTTGGCATCAAGATGGCAAAGCAGAGCAACAGGGACAGAACCCAAAGAGATAAGAGGAAAATGAATTTTTCTTTAGATGTCTCTATCTTCAGAATACCTGGAGATGGTAGCAAGTGGAAGGCTGAGCTGCTGGCTTTTACACCAGACATATCCTCTTAAACAGTTTCCTCTTTTGGTACTTGAACAGGCAACCAACTGTAGAACAAATTTTGAATAGCAATGACTGAAGGATCTGTAGTATCTGCCATTCCTGGAACTGACCCTTCAGCTAAGCAAATTCCTATTCAGCTTATTTATTTAAATGAAGGAGAACAGGGCTTAGAGATCACTCAAGTAAACCAGGCAAGAACAATGCAGCACTTTGAGTCCTGACAGCATGTCTGAGACAGAAGGCATATGGGTGTTGTTATCAGAGCTTGGATATTAGTTACCATTGTGTGGTGTAGTAGGTCTTCCAGATTAATATAATGATTTCTGTCTGCACTGCCAGCTTTTCATTGTCACATTTAAAGGATCTCTTTGTTCCATGCTCTGTGACAGCTTATTGATCCATAAGCTGATGTGAGCTGTTCATCAGGAAAGTCAGGTTTTTGATAGAATAAGACACTGGAAGTTGGTTAAGGCTCCCATGTCTCTTGCCACTCTCTACTGATCAGAAAACGGAAAATGCTGATATCCAGCATGCTGAAGTGTGCTCAGGAGTTCAGAGTTGGTCTAGAATAACATGATTTTAAAGCACGGGCACTCTGTGACCAGAGGATGTATTTTCTTGAGTCAACTAAAAATTGCTGCTTTCGTGGTGGGCACGTGCCCACAGGAGCGCGTTGGTGTTGAATCAACTCGTGAGGCGTCGATTCGGTTTCACTGGGGTGGGCGATGGCAACACAGAAAAACAATCCTCCTCCAGATCTGCTGATCCATCATCATTATCCCTATTGTGCTGTGTCAAGTGCAGGACCCAATGGTGAGGATCCCTGTTGAAAATGCTCTCTGTGGTTGGATGAAGCAGCAAATGCAGTTTTCTTTGATTTTTGTTGGGAATTGTTACAGAGCCACCCTGTGAAATTTTGTGCTGCTGGCAAGCTGCTGCAACAGCCAGTCAAATGAGAACCATGAAAATGAAGAATCTGAGATGATGTGTGCTGGTGAGTCCAATGAGAACCATCATAATGAAGAATATGAGCTGGGGCTAACCCTTAGACAAGGAGCCTCTTCCCCAAAAGTGCTGCTGCTGTGGCAAATGCCAGCCAACTCAGAAGCACCATGAGCAGCTCTCGCTGAAGGAAAAAAGGGCAGCACATCACAACCTGAACTGGTTTCAAGCAGCTGATGCTGTCTGATTGCACCCTGAAGAAAAACAGGAGTCACCCCAAAGCATGACCCTGAAGGAAGGAAGCCCAAAAGATTTATCACTTAAAAATGTGGTGCTGAGCATTTTTCTGCCCCAGCCTTGTCAGCTTTCTGCAGCCCTGGTTTAAGAGGCTCTAGAAAGAGGCCACTGAACAAGTTTCATAACTCACCACTGGAGGCCTCGTGGTCTGACCAGATCAAACATGCTCATTTTAGACTATTCCAGTGACACCAAGCATTTTCTGAAAAGCCCAGCTGGTTCTCTTTGTATTGTTCTTTTTAGCTTGAACCTAGGAATTACAATGAAAAGTACTTTTACGGTTTTTGTGTAATATTTTCAGGCATTTCATTCATATATATTGGAATTCTAATGTGGGACTTTGGCCTCCTGTTTGCTCTTAGCTTCAAGCAGGCCTTCCCTCCTACACCTCCCCCTGAACTTGTGTACACAGCTTTGTGCTATGATGTGTAAGGCCAGAGTACAGCTAAGGAGCAGCAAATTCTGGGTAAATTAATCTGTGCTCCAACACCTTTTCTGTTCTCCATTTTTGTTATATTTAGACACGTTCTATTTTTGTAGAAACAAGGTGAGAACGATTGTAACAGGTATGTTCTGCACTCCTTTCAATGAAGCTTTGTTCTCTCTGAGCTAACCCAGCAGTTTGCCATTTCCATTCCCCACATGCATTTTCAGATATATTGCTGGAAGATTATGCCACTTATATTTATATCTTCAATTGAAAAATGCATTAATTGTGTTAATATTCGTATTGCAGCATCTTATATATCTAGAGTGGGAAAAAATTACTGTAGGCATTTGTGCATTTCTGTTCTAGCATATGAACCAAATCTTCTTTTTGAAAATTACACTGAATATTCACTCATATTCTTATCCTTTCCCCACTTCTTTTGGTCCTTTCTGGTTTGGCTGTTTTTGTAAAAAGTAAAGCATTTTACTAATATATAGCTGAACTAAAAGGTCTTAATTACTATTGTACTATCTGAAATTCCCACTGCCACTTTGTCAGTTAACTTCATCTCTTCCTGATGATTTACCCTCTCTTATGAGGGTTATGGTGATGTTTCTACAATAAGGACTCTGTTGGTTATCTCAGGACGAGGTGGAGGGTACATGAACTAGGTGGCAGATCCCTGCTTTTTATAGCAAAGATTAATTCTGAAAGAGGTAAATAAAGAATTTGGTCATTGTGGATGGGAAGGTGAGACTGCCTGGTCCTCGAACTGTGTCACGGTAGGTTTAGGTTGTGAAACAGGGATTTGACTGAAACAAGGGATTTTACTGAAACAGGGGATTTGACTGAAACAAGGGATTTTACTGAAACAGGGGATTTAAGGGTTAAAGGGAACATAGAATAGTTAGGCTACAGTATATGAATGTATTAGGTTTAGTTCCTGCTCTCCAGGGGCTGGAGGAATGTAAAAAGAGATAAGGTGCCCTTCGAAGGACAGATGGTACTTATCAAAAAGCTGCTGANCTTCCCGGCTGCCGCCATGGCGTTGTGCGGGGCTTTCCACAGCTTTCTCTTCGAGTACGACACCCCGCGCATCGTGCTGATCCGGAGCCGCAAAGTGGGGCTCGTCAACCGCGGGGTGCAGCTCGGCATTCTCGCCTATGTGATCGGGTGAGCTGGCGGCGGGGCCGCGGGTGTCCCGGGGCGGCCGCCCCGACGGGAAGCGGGCGGCTCCTCTCTGGGAGCCCGCGGGGCTGAGGGCGGGAGCCGCCCCTCCTTCAGGGGCCCTTAGGGCGGCGCGGGCTGAGGGGGCTCAGGGGAGCCCGGAGCTCACCGAACGGTGACACGGACGTGGTGGCACTGCTTAACTGGGCAGCCTTAGCTGGGATTGTGGGGCTGCAGACAGGACAGAATCACAGAATANTAATGGGTTCTGTGCTCCTGTGAAAACAGCCGTGGAAAGTCAGTCCGTGGCTGGCGGAGCCGCTGCCTCCGTTGGCCTCGGGCAGGGCGCCCGCCCCGGGGCTGCGGGAGCGCGCGGCGGGCGGCTCGCGGCGCTGTGGGGCTGCGGCAGCCGCGGCCCGGCCCGGGACGGCTCCGTCCCGGCTGCCTTCCCTTCCCGGCTGCCGCCATGGCGTTGTGCGGGGCTTTCCACAGCTTTCTCTTCGAGTACGACACCCCGCGCATCGTGCTGATCCGGAGCCGCAAAGTGGGGCTCGTCAACCGCGGGGTGCAGCTCGGCATTCTCGCCTATGTGATCGGGTGAGCTGGCGGCGGGGCCGCGGGTGTCCCGGGGCGGCCGCCCCGACGGGAAGCGGGCGGCTCCTCTCTGGGAGCCCGCGGGGCTGAGGGCGGGAGCCGCCCCTCCTTCAGGGGCCCTTAGGGCGGCGCGGGCTGAGGGGGCTCAGGGGAGCCCGGAGCTCACCGAACGGTGACACGGACGTGGTGGCACTGCTTAACTGGGCAGCCTTAGCTGGGATTGTGGGGCTGCAGACAGGACAGAATCACAGAATATTCTGAGTTGGAAAGGACCCGACAAGGATCAAGTCCAGCTTTTAAGCGAATGGCCCAAGGGCCCCTCAGGAGCGGGACCGTCCCAGGAGATGATTGACGTTCACCCAGCAGGACTTGGCGTGAAAGCAAATTAGACCTTGCAAACCAGTCTGAAAATAAAAAATATCCCCCCCAAAAATCAGACAGGAGATTGCCAGTCCGGCGACCCTTTTGTAAGGAAACGCTGTGAAACTGTCTAGGCTGACAGGTGACATATGGAAGGAGAAATTCCAACCACCTGAGTTTGTTCATGGTGTTTATCTGTTGTTTCTTGCAATCCTTCTCTTTCAGGTGGGTTTTTCTGTGGGAAAAGGGCTACCAGGAAACAGACTCTGTGGTCAGTTCTGTAACCACAAAGGTGAAAGGAGTAACACTGACAAACACATCCGCCTTGGGAGCCAGGATCTGGGATGTAGCTGACTATGTCATCCCTCCTCAGGTATCAATCACTTTCACATGCAGAAAGGTTTCCTAACAAACAGCTACTGCCTTGATAAAGTCTGCTGAGGGCTGGAGCAGCTTTGGCTCTAGTGTGGCCATGATATGAGAGAATGAAGCAGCTCTGCTTTGTTGCAGATCATGCTGAGCACCTGCCCTGGGGAAGCTTGTTTCAAGAAAAGTGTGTCTGTGTGTGTGCTTGTGTAGAATCATAGGATGGTTTGGGTTTGGGAGCAACCAAGATAATCTTCTTCCACCTTCCTGCTGTGGGCAGGGACACCTTCCACTATCCCAGGTTACTCCGAGGTCTGCCCAACCTGGTCTTGAACTCTTCCAGGGATGAGGCAACCACAGCTAATCTAAATATCTCCTCTTTTATATTAAAACTGTTCCCCCTTATCCTATCACTATCTGCCTGTGCAAGAAGTCTCCCTCCCTCCTTTTTATAAGCCCCCTTTGGGTACTCGAATGGGCTCTAAGGTCTCCTTGGAGCCTTTGCTTCTCTGAGGGTGCACTGATCCCACTGTCCATGGTGCCCACAAAGACTTGCAACAGCGCCAGTCCTGGCAGAGGAGAAAGAATTTTGCAGGTGTCAGGAAGAAGCTGCAACAGTAACCACGTGTCATCGTTCTTATTGCTTTCCAAAGCAAACAACCCCAAGTTAAGTTGTGGGCAGAAGCCCCAGGAATAGCCTGCAAGTCACCTGATCCAGAACTGAACAGGAAGCATTGCTGTAGTTACTGGCTGACTGTATCTGTGAGAATCTGTGCCATGTGGGCCATATGTGGTGGCCTTCAGGCTGGGCAGGCACAGCCAAGCTGCTGGTCATGGGTCACTCTGTCTGCATCACATGTGGTGCAGAAAAAAAAGACAGATTTAGCCAGATTTTGGCTGAGTGGTCATATTTGCTTATCAGCGGAGCGGAAGCAAATGACAGATCTGGAATTGTACAGAACTGAAAGTAGTGAAAGTAAAGTAATGAAAATAGTGCTCCCTGAAGAAACAGGACTAGGCAAATTCCTAACTGATATATTGCAAAAAGGAGTGGGAGTTGTGCTCGGACTTGCAGCTGGAGCTTTATTTCTGCCCCTGTACTACTCCCCTGAGGAGCTGTGTGATCTGTTCTCATAATGTGAATGAGGAACCTTGGACAGAGCGGGAGGACAGAAGGAGTTGCCAGTCCCACACTCCTTCCTCTGGCTAAACACAGCAGCACCAGGCGATACACTTAGGAATCTGCTCCTTTAGTGCTGCACCAGCACTGTCCAGAGCAAGTCTCCTCTGCTGGGCCACCTGGGCTCTGTCAACAAAGATGTTTGGCACAGTGCCTTGGATGCTCTTTGTAGACTGTCACTCTTAAGTGTCCTTCTTGTTTTGCATGCTCAGGGTGAGAACACCGTGTTTGTCATGACCAATGTGATACTCACACTGAACCAGAGCCAAGGCCACTGCCCAGAGGTAGGTTCAGGATCTGCTTTAATGCTGCCTTGTGTGGGTGGGAGTGCGGGGGAGAGGGTTTGCAGAGTTTTATGTAATGTTGTTCCTCTCCAGCTGCCAGATGATCGAACAGAGTGCACTGTGAAGAACAACTGTGTTCCAGGATATGTCAGCACCCACAGCAGTGGTAAGAACTTGCTGCAAAGACTCCTTTCAGTCTGGGTTGTGGTACCTCTATGCTGTGCCTTCCCTGCTGTGAAGGAAGCAGCATTTCACTTCAGTCTCCTTGTTCTCATTCTCTCACATGTAAGAGAACTGAAAGGGAAGCTCAGACCTTTTTTCTGGTGGACTTATACCAGATGGACTTAGACTGTGTTGGGTGGATGCTGGGTAGACGTGGGCTTTGGTGAGTTAGCAAACAGTGTGAGGCTTTTTCATGGCCTTCAGTCTCTGAAGCAGTATTTCACATGGATGAGGATTTGACTCAGAAAAAACACCTGATTCTTCTTTCTCTGAAATTGCACTTGCAATAGAAGATAATGTAGGTTTTGGTAGTGGCACTTCACCTCTGGGAAAATTGCTTTAACCATATGGAATTAGGGGATGTCACAGGTCAAACACTGCCTGGTTTTGCTCAGTAGTACCTCCATGCACATCTTTCCAGGCATCCAGACTGGGAAGTGTGTTCCATACAACAGCAGCATTAACACCTGTGAAGTCTTTGCATGGTGCCCCGTGGAGGATGACAATCACATACCCAAGTGAGTGCTCTGTCTTCCTACTCCACGGTGCCCCTCCTGAGAGCAGGCTGGTGGTACACAGCTGATGCTTCTCCCAGGGAGATGCTGTTGGGAAGGGCTGAAGAGGTGAGTGCCGAGGACTCTGCAGAGTCCTGTTTGTGAAAACATGTATTTACTTACTTTCCCTATTGTTTTATAGGCCAGCGTTCCTGCGAGAAGCTGAGAACTTTACCCTTCTGGTGAAGAACAACATTTGGTACCGCAAGTTCGACTTCAGCAAGTAAATAGTGAGGAGGTCATCGCACTGTCTGGTCTCATGGGCAGTAAAGAGGATGCAACAACTCTTCTCTTTCTGTTCTCCTGTAGGCGAAACATCCTCCCCACCATCAACTCCACCTACCTCAAGAACTGCATCTATGATGCCCAGACAGATCCCTTCTGCCCTATCTTCCGTTTAGGGAAAATAGCTGAAGCTGCAGGGCAGGACTTCCAGGAAATGGCTGTGGAGGTATGTAGCAGACCCTTCTCTTGGGCTTCAGCTGTTTTTAGAAGAGGAGTGGTAGGTGTTTGCCCCCTCTGCCTCATGGCATAAGCCACAGAACACAGATCAGCTGCAGGATGGAGAGTGCTCTGGCCAGAGGGACTGGAGTCAATTCTACATAACAAATAATTGGCCTTGCTTTGTTTGGGTGGGGTTATGTGCAAGGTTCTGTAACAGCAGAAAAGAGTGTTGGACTGAACCTGGGATTAGAACCAGTAAACAAGGCTCCTGGTCAGCAGAGAGCCTAGTGCTGGGCTGGCCCATCACCTCTCCTCTACTTGGCAGGGTGGAGTCATGGCACTGCAGATCAACTGGGACTGCAACCTGGACAGAGCTGCTTCCCACTGTGTGCCAAAATATTCCTTCCGGCGCCTCGACAACAAGGACTCTGCCCACACTGTCTCACCTGGCTACAACTTCAGGTAATGTGGCTGTGGAGGGCACCTGGTGTCCCTGCAGCTCCGTCTGCCACTGGCAGTTTTGGTATTTTTGGGCTTTTGACGGTGCTTGGAGAGCACCAAAAGAAAACCTGGAGATCTTTTCGGATGCTGTGAGACAGAGCAGGGGGGATCCTCGCTGTGTGCAAACCACAGCAGGGTGGGGAGGTCAGCAAAGCTCCACTGGTTGCATCAGAGTGCCTGAGTCATGTTTCCATCAGCTTTTGGGTGGCTGTTTGGGCAATGGGGTGGCAATGGGACGACTGACTGTCTCAGGGCATGCTGGTAGGGCAGAGTTTAGGGGACTGAGGTGGGGTTGGGAGACTGAAACATCTCTTTTGGGTGTTAGTTTCTCCTAGAAACTAACCTGTAAAAGTGGCTCTGTCAGTTGAAGACCGTATCTGCACCAGGAGTATCCTGGCATCATACACCACCACATAGACATTCTGGCCAGTACAGCTAAGTGCAGCACTTGCAGTAAAACACCAGCACAGAGCCAGCAGCTGGTTGCATCCAGACTCAGACTGTAATAATACAGATAGGCTGCCTTGCCAAGGTCCTTGCAGGATTCCTGCTCACGAGGAAACACGGCTAAGGGCTGTTTTGTTCTTAGAAGCACAAAATCTTGTTTAGCACAGGTGATATTTCGGTGAAACTTGGATGAATTTGCTATGGAGCCATGCAGAGCACTAATGTGTGTTTGGGAGGTATTGGTGTGTCAGGATCGTCTGGAGGATATCACAGCAGGATCTGAAGTGCTCTTGCTAATTCCAGACTGTGGTACCGCCCCTTACCAATCCTTCCTCTTCTCTTCCACCCTCTTCTCTGCTTCCTCCTGGCTTAGTCAACCACGTGGCAGAGTAAGTCTGATCTCACTTATTTGTTCTCATCCCTTTTCCCTGTTGATTGCCTGTGGGACAGTGAGCAGCCTTTGTGTGCCCGCCCGAGCCGCGTGGGCGCTCCCGGCCCTGCCCTCTCGCGGCTGCCTGGTCCCCTGCAGCCGCCTGCCCACGTCTCTCGCCGAGCTGAATTCCTGTTTGTCCTTCTGCTCCCCTGCTAAAGCTTTTTTCTCCCCTTCCTATGCCTTGCAAGTTACCTGATTTTATGGTGCTCACTGTTGTCTTGAATTCACCTGGTTTGGGCTTTCCTCCCATATGAGCTTGCCTGTATGAAATCTCCATCACTTGGGGCTTGTGTCTGGAAGTACCAATGTTCAGCCCATCCTCTTCGGATGGGAATGTGGATGTTGCATGATCACATAAGCAACCTCAGAATTTCCAGCTAAGCTCTGACCTATCTTTTCTGCAGGTTTGCAAAATACTACAAGAATAGTGATGGCACTGAATCACGGACACTTGTCAAAGCTTATGGCATCCGCTTTGATATCATAGTGTTTGGAAAGGTAGGGTGACAGTTCCTGGAGGTCTTGTAGTGAGGGCTTTCAGAGATGCTGAAAAGCATTCTCAGCCATGTAACTGTCTTCTAGGCAGGAAAATTCGATGTAATTCCTACCATGATTAACATCGGCTCTGGCTTAGCACTGTTTGGTGTGGTAAGTGACACTTGGACTCGATTGTGGATTAGTGCCTTAGTTCTGAGGATCACTGTCTTAAACTCTTTCAATCTCCACCAGGCAACAGTGCTGTGTGACATTGTTGTTCTGTATTGCATGAAGAAGAGATACTACTATCGGGAGAAGAAATACAAGTATGTGGAGGATCATGAACTGGTAAGCATCAACGAAGGCAGGATAAAGGCAAATTGCTTCCTCTTCTGACTCCACAGAGGTTCTGAAACAGGATGTAGAAAATCCACATCAATTGGGGATTTTGAACCACAGTTCTAAGGAAACTTTGTCTTCATCAGAGAAGCTAATTTTTACCTCAAAGCTGTTGCAGGGAAGAGCACTAGAAACAAATATTGTCATGTTTCCTGGGAAACCATTCTTAGAGAGGAAAATATATGTTCAAGAACTTGTCATGCATCTACTGCACCTCCTTTTTGGGTTGCAGTCATTGGCACTTGCCTTCTAAGAGCTGTAGGGAACAGCCCTGTTCCCATCAAATCCTTCCTTCTTGGCTTTTGGGGTTCCTGCACTTTTGCAAAAACCCATTCAATGGGTTGGTATTTTCTGAGACCAGTGTGCTGACAGCCACAGTTACAGCTCCCTTCAGGGTCCAAATGATCTGTTTGGTCAGTAGGATTTAAAATGTTGGTTGCTTGACTGGTGAGGGCAGAGTTCAGCCCTACAGCCCTGTGCTTGCTGGGAAGTGTGGCTGCAGAGGGCAGATTTCTCAATCAAAACACCTTGGGCCACTGGAAAAGTAAAGTCTGAGTAAGAGGAAGTAGCTTGCCTGTGCAGAGGATTTTATGTGATTGGAAGGGGGAGAAAGAAGAGTTTCTGGCAGAGAACTGTAACCTCTGATCCTTGCAGGGAGTTGGTGAAACATATGGAACAAACTCCTGAGCTCCTGGTACTGCAGGACCAACTGCTGCTCTAAACCGCTGCTGGGAACATTCCTTGACCCTGCCATGAGACCAGCCCCTCTTTGCTGGAAGGAAGGGGGGAATGAAACTGAGAAAGGGACCATCTTCACTACTCTTTACTTGGGAGCCAGTGCCAGGGAGACCTGGGTCTGCTCCTTGTCTGCTGTCTTTCCAGGTTAATTGCACTAAGCACAGAGGGAAAATTGTGCTTTATGCCAGATCTCTGCCCTGGCCAAGCCTGGGACAGGGACAGCTCTGGCATCATCATTTTGCCCGTCCTCCTATCCCTGAGCTCACTGATAGCAGAGGGCACAGGACAACAGGCACAGATTCTTCCTCAGAGTGAACATGGCCACTGCCAGGAGGTGCCTAACCTTGGGACAGCAGCTCCTTGTTGTTGGCATTTTTCTTTCCCTGAAGGATTGTGAAGCTTAGCTGAGCCTGTACCTACTATTTAATTTGGTCTCCAAACTCCAGTGGCCACAGACCAAGATAAAGCAGTGTCTGGCTCCATTGTGCCATGATAAATGGCTTACTGGTCACAGAACTTTTTTTCTCTCTTGTCTAATTTTTATGCTATTACTTTAAAATTTACTTTAATAAAATACCACCTTCCTTCTTGAAGTTCTGCAAGCTGGGTTTTGATTGTTCATTTCTCCCCACATACCAAGTGTTAGTGAGGGCTATCAAAGCCAGGGCTCTGTGGGCTTTGCCTCTTGATTCTCTCAGAAGTGCTGCTGTAACTACAGCTGCTCTGCCTTGGTTCTCCTGACACCTTGGCCATGTCTGTTGCCTTAAACCCTCTCCAAGGGAAAAAACTTGTAAGTCAGAGGCCAAGTTCTTAGGGTCTTTATCTGAGTGCTGGTACCTACTGCTTGGAAGAACAGATCTCTTACTCCCTGGCACACCTCCCATGCTTTTCACCACCACACCAACCCTGTGTCTGGGCTGCTGTATTTAATGGTTTTACACAATTTGATTGAAGTGGATTTGTTGGCTTTTATATTCACACGGCCTTGAGCACCTCTAGTGATCACATTGACTCACAAAGTCCAGGTCTTCCTTTTCTATGAACTTTTTCCGATGTTACAGAGCCCTGGGGTCTATTCCATACCTCCAGCCTCCTGGCTGCCTTTCTCCAGCAGCACAGTGGGTAAACCACAGCATTAGCAATTTGTTTTATTCTCTATGTGCCTGCTGCTGCTCAGAACTAAGTTGTGTCCCAAGTCATAGAGTGCCCTTCCAAGAGTCAGTGTTCCAGTCTGTGCATGTGGATGCTCACTTTGGATTATACAGTGGCCTGAGCTGCTGTGGTTTCATCCTAGCCCAAGATCCCCAATAATGGTATTATTGGTAGTGGTAATGGAGCACCAGACTTCACTAACATAGGAGAGTGCTTTCAGATTCCTTTTCCAACAACCAAACTCTCACAGCTTGATAATGACCACTCAAACAGAAGAATGGTTCCACTTGATCAACTAACTCTGGGTTTGGTTGCATGTCATTTATTTCAACTTTTACAGTGAAGCTTGAACAGCTGTGTGGAAAAACACTTAGTTGTTGGTTTATTCTTTCTTCTTAGGTAATATAATTTAAAAGTAGTAAATACACAGTATTTAAACTTGATACACCTGATAAAGTTAAATGCATAATAAAGGGATAGGAATGAAACACAAGCCTTGGTCATTAAACAAACAGTATAAAAATCAGGAATAGTTCAGGACCTTAGAAAAGAAACAGATCAATTGCCTGATAGGTAAGAGGGGACCACCATGGAAAACAACTCAGACAAGAGGCCTGGTTTCCCCTTAGCACTTTCCTGTGTGCTTTCAGAGCCAAAAAGGCTTAATACCCAGCAATAAGCCCCCAGTCAGCACCGGGCTTGCTTGGAAGGAAGGGAGTTGGGGAAATCAAGCTATCGCCCAGTTCCAAGGCACAAGCAAAATGTTCACTTCACTATAAGGAGAAAGCCAGCGTTACTACAAAGGAACAGCAGCTGGGGAACTGAGCAGGTTTATATACACAGTACAGCTTCTCTAACAGGTCATGCATTTAGAGAGATCTCCCTCACATGGCCATGCTTCATGCTTTCAACAGAGCTGACCAACCAGAAAAATCCACATCGCGTTTCTTTCCGAAATGTTCGTTTGGCTGCAGCCCCACCAGAGCCTGCACTGAGGGACACTCGGTTTGGAGAGCATCTTGGGGAAGTGCTGAGCTTTAGCATCCTTCAGAACCAAGCCCGTGCAGGCAGTCAGCCACTGATCTGTGGGAGTATCTGCGGCCCAGAGACTGGCTGGGCAGCAGGGAGCTGGTACAGCTGTTGAGAAGCTGCGTTACACCTGGCAGACCTGTTTGGTCAATGTAAACTGTCTCACCTGACAAATCACAACCAGGGATGGGCAGCACAGAGATCTCTACAACACACCTCTAGCAAACACACCACACACATTACTATGCACTAGCTATAAAGAATCAGATCCCCTAGCTTTTTACAAATTTTTTTTTGGCAGATCAAGTCCATTTGCAGGGTTAGAGAACCAGGCTGCCCACTCACACTCATTTCCACAATGAAAAGTCCTGTGTAGGAAAGGGGGAGCAGGCAGCTGTAGTAGTGCTGGCCCCCAAGTTACCTGTTTGGTTTTCCCAAAGCTGAAGCTGCAGGGCTTTGGCATAGCCTCGGACTAAAATGGGAGGAAAACAGTGCGTGTCTTATGGCTCCAAACTCCATAGTATTGCTCCTAAACCACCAACTGTCCTCACTGACTTTGGAGAGAGGCCAGCAGCACAATGCTTCCATAATAAATTGCAATTTAGGGGGGACATCACTTCAAGTGATGGAAAGGTGTAAGGGACAGTTTGGGTAGGCATCTGCACCCTTGCTAATGCTGTCCTGGCTTTAACAAAAACCAGTCCTAACCAGGAATTACCAGGCCAGGTCTGACTGCAGCAGGGCCAAGGACCTCAGCATGCTGCTGCTTGTGCTGTCCAGGATAAAGGAAGACAAGGGAACAGTCACTTTCTAAAGGCAGGGCATCCATGGCCAGGGTTAACAGGCAGAGATCTTACCATTAATCAAAATACTTGGCAGTCTCCTAGTGCCTTCTTCCTGAGGGCAAAGAATTATACCTTATCAGTCCCTCACAAGCTTGGGAGACTGAAATCCTCCTCTGTCAGGAACATCAAATGCCTCGTTCAAGGTCACATCAGACTGAGAAGGGATAAAAATCAGACCTTTTCCCCCCTAGTCCCACACTCCATCCACAAAACAACTGTACTTACCGTGACCCCTTTCCTCAGGCAAACCCTGGCTCCTCATTCTCCAGCTTTGTTCAAGCACAGAGAACTTGGGAAAGTGAATCTGGACGCCAGAGTCTCTCTCACCACATGACAGATTATTATTTTGTACAAGCACCACAAATAATCAGAGTAATCTGACTGAAGGTGAAAGAGCTCTTCGTAAGAAACAATCCAGGAACTAGATATACACTTAATTTACTAACAAGCCTCTGATCCACAGGCATTCACAAATTACTGGTAACAAACTTGCAAAAAATACATAGCATTGGCCCCAGAATCCAGATTAAGAGTTTGGAAAACAAACGTTTCTTTGAAAATTACTAGCTAATCATTAAGATCTTAAATTCTAAGCAAGCCCTAAGTCTATACTTAAAAAACAGCATAAGTTGTATTATTTTTAATTGTAGTAAACCATGTAATGTACATGGAAGTGAAGGATTTTACCCTGAATTTTATATTTTATAATATATCTACCTAGATCAAGTAAAAGATTTAGAAACAAAATGTTAGTGCTTCTTCTGTTGTTTAAAACATTCAGCTAAACACCACCTTTCACTCGTATATCTGCAGCAAAAATAGTTCAAACTGAACTTAAGCCCTTAAATACCTTTTTCTTTCATACACTGAACACCTAACTTACCAAGTCCTGGTCACACCAAGGCCTCTGGAAAGGTGTTAATTACCTGAGGAAGTAATTAACCTCACTTTCTGAACGTCCTGAAGATGCTGTTTCATACAACTTGGCTCACAAAGGTAGGCATTCTTTAAAAAGCTGAAAAGGTGGGGTTTTCGCTTTGTTCCCATGCAGCTAAAAAGGTGTCAATTAAAAACAAACCAGAACGACAAGAAATAGATGCAACAACATTCCTGGTAGGTTGTGAACTCTCAAAGTGCACACGTGTGGTTGGTTTTACTGCCGTGTATCCCACTTGGCAAAAGCTTCACCCTTCTGCGCGTGCCCACGGCCACGCGTTGGGCATCGCGCCCCTGGGACGCTGGCGTCTGTCCCTGCAATTATTTGGCATTAAAACCAGCTCAAAGCAGTTCCAAACACATCTTCCTTTGGCTGCTGTGGGTTTTGTTTTGCAAAGCCCTGTTGCTGCTCACCGCTCACCTCTCCGCCAGCGCCTCTCCCGCCAGAAGTCAGCAGTCCAAGTGATCGGAGATGCTCCATGTTTATGGCAAATAGTCAGATGTCTGATAACATGCTGCTATGTGAGCTCTACATCCAGCATTGTACTGAGATAGCGCCATGTCATGCTGTGTTTGCTGTGGGCTCTGTCACCTCGTCCCCAGCGCACACTTTGCGACGTGCCCTGGATTGAGTTGCTCAACAGAACCATGAAGTCCACGTTCACGAAAGAAGTTCTTCCTCTCCCACGTTGGGCAAGTCGTTGCATTTCAGATTATCTTCACTGCCTCGTTTCCTGTTTTCAAAGGAAATAAAACAGCTGCTGAGTGACTCAGAAAAAGGCAAAGCAGGCTATGAGATACCAGTTTCTGCCACTTCCCTGCCATGGGATCTTTGGGACACTGAGCACGTGTCATCTCTCCTCACGTAATAGGCTGGAAGTGTCATAAAAAGATGTTTTTCATCCCATCAGAACAGCAGGATATTCCATGTCACAAAAATCCCATAAAGCAGTTACAGATCAGACAGACTGTGTGTGGATGTTGCAGTCATGACCCCCATGAAAGATTCACAGCTCAACTGTTGAATTTCTCCTCCAGAGCACTGGGAAAAGCGGCAAATATCTTTTGGGGCTGAGGTGAGGTGAAGACACTTACGGCAGCAGGTTCCCAGAGGAAGACAAGGACCTCTCTTCCCTCTTGCTCCCCTCGAATGGGTTCCCAAAGGATCGCTTCCGGATCATCGTTTTAACCAAGATCTGCAAAACCAGAATGTAGTTCATCAGAGTTGCTTTTCCTTCATTCAAGAGCAACAGAAACATCCAACTTTCCTGCCCAAGTAATTAAAAAACTAATGAAAATAAGTCAAAGTTCTCCATTAAAAGAACAGAAATAGGAAGGAAGCATCTTTGCAAGTCTCAAGCTGCTTAATATGGGGGCTGTATCCTCATCTGAAACTCTTGCAGGTGAGAGCCACACTAGGTGTAAGAGGCTGGAAAGGAGAGCAAAGCCAAGTCTGGGAGGTTTCTTTCCTCCCCAGAAGTAGGTTTTACTGATTACTACATCTAATACCTGCAAATTCCCAGTTCTCCATGATTACCTGGCAGAAAAATTCACTGGAAAGGAAGAGGGGAAGGAGCTGGCACAATTTTACCTTAATATTCATCTGAACCCAAACTGAAAAGCTGATCATTTGTCCAGCTTTGGCTGCAAAACACAAAGTTACCAATCAGAGACTGGTGGAAACAGAGATGTGTCAGGGTTCTTCCCTGGAATCCCCTGGCTTCATTTGACATTGTCCTCATCCCTCTGCACCTCGTATTGCTCACCAGAGCACGCAGAGAGCCCTTCCGTGTCTGAAGGGGAGGGTGTTTTATGCAAGAGTCGAAGCCACGTGAGTGAATCTCTCACTGGAGCATCAACGCCTGCACTTGGCTGCACAAAGATCAGGCACCAGAGGGTAATTCTGAAGATTAAATGCAAATGTGAAAATACCACCTCTGCCTGGAGGCAGTGTGTTATTTAAGAGTCAAAGAGGTGCAGTGAAATCTCATTTGCCTTGAGCTGTGCTGAACACACCTGGATTTCAACAGGGCTCTGAGTACTGTGCCCACTGATCAAGTCCCCTTTGAGCAGGAAAAAGGGGGTAAACCCCTCATCAACGGTGCTCTCTTTAGAGCAACATCTGCTTTTTCAGCCTGAGCAGCACAAGGCACATTTGCATATTTACGTCTGCGGTCAGTGAGATTTCTGCAGGGTACCCAAAAGGGAGAGAGCTCCAGAAATGAGGCCAGATGTGGGCACAGCTATGAGATGGAAAAGGGGCTTCAAAGGGAAACCTGTTCTTCAGAAACATCACAGCCTGGGTGCCTACAGGCAGATAACACTAAGCCAGGGAACTGTGAATGGTCACTCGCTGTTTCTCCTGACACAAGGGCTGGCGGCACCCAAAGAAATCATTAGGTTCAAAACCACAAAGGATTTCACTTTCCACACAGGACAGGGTTACAATGTGGTTCTCACCACCACAGTGGGTTGCAGAGAATAAAAATATGAGCTTGAAAAGAGATTAGATGAAGTCACCAAGAATAGCTCCAGGCGGGGGCTGATGCACGTCGTGCCCCAGATAAAATCTCCATCTTGGGAAGCTCCCACAGCCCCTGTGGCTGGACAGGCAGAACAGGGCAGGAGCTCCCTGTGCCTGGCCAAAACACCTGCTCCTGGCCACGGGCAGGTTCTGGACCAGATGCTCTTTTGCCCTGAGCAAATACAGTGATATTTGGGCAGCCAGCTGAAGCGTGAAGACCAGCAACCCACTGACAGTTATCTTCAGAACTGCTCTAAAGTATTTCCCTGCACCTTGGGGTATGGCCATGTCCAGTGAGCTGCTGAGACCCCGAGACACTCAAGGGTCTTGCAGCACTCGTTCCCAAGAGAGGGAAGGTCTTTGCTCTAATCCTGCCCAATGCTTTTGTCCTTCAGTGGCAAACTCCAGCTGCTCAGGGCCACCCCAGCAGGCAGTGTGGACCCCGCTGTGCATCCACAGACCATCAACTCCTTTGTACTCACCACGGTGGCCAGGCTGGGGATGTGCTTGACTGAATTCTCCACCTCCTCCTCCGTCACCTCGACGAGGGTACAGTTCTCATCCTCTGTGGGCAGCAGCTCCGCTCCGTTCTTGGTGACCCAAGGGTGCAACTTCAATTAATAACACAGCCTGTCAGGAACGATTTCCTCTTTTTCGTAACTCAAACAACACAAGCCTGGCAAACGCATCTCCTTGTCCAAGCTATGGCCCCTACGTGCTCCTGAAACGCCAGGGAGCAGGGCAGGGATGTGCCATCTCACTGGTGAGCCAGCTCACCCCAGTGCTGCCAGGAACTGCACAGTCCAGAGCAGAAAATGCCGTGGTGTGGCTCGTTCAGAGCCAGCGCTGGCCCCACCTACACAACCAAGCCATAACCTTGGTGACCTACAGCACTGGGATCTCTGGGCTTTAGGGAAGGAGACCTATCTTCACTCTCATCTTATGGATGAGGCAGCACCAAGAGGCAGGAGAGATTTGTTCCAGTCCGTATAAGCAGCAGTGATGGGGAGACCCACCGAGCCCTCGTCCTGAACCTGGTTTAATCCATGACTGAAGGCAGAACCCCTGTTTCTCCTTCCCACACACCTGGTGACTTGGTCGGCTGCAGGAGGAGCACAAAACGGTTCCGCAATTCCCCCGTAATCCTTTCCCCCTACCTTGGTCTCCATTCTCTCAGCTTCTCGCCCCTTCCAGGCTCTCGCAGGGGCGAAGGACCAGAAATCTCCTGCGAAAGGCTGTTGCACAGTACTTTCCTGGTAGCAGAGGAAATACTGTACTCAGGGGATTTCCTTTTGCCTGTGACTTCTATAGGCACCAAAGGTCCCAAAGCTGAGCAGGTCCCAGAGCAGGGGAAGGAGCTGGGACTTACCTGCCCAGGGGCCCTGGGCACAGGGGGAGGACCTAGCCTGGCACGATTAAACTGACTCCCAAAAAAAGCTGAGCAAGGAGAACCCAAGAGAAGTGAAGCCACAGCCAGCACCAGGAAGCTGGGTCAGTACCTTGATTTCTGGGACCGAAATCCTAGATTCAGGGTTTTTATCCAGCATCCGTGTAATCAAATCCTTCAAGAAGTCTGTAACTTCTGGTCTGTGGAAGGAAGAAGGGAGAGATGAGATGGGGAAAGGGATGAATGCTGCCTTTGTTCTTCACCTCAGAGCCAGGCACTGTGGGCCTTCCCAGGCAGAGGGGCTGGACCCCAACCCCAGCAAGGATCCAACTCTGGGTCCTCATACATCCCCTCCTCCCCAAACCCCCAGAAAAAGCAAAATAACCCCTTATGAGGCAATGTGAAGTGTGATCCCACCACAGGGCAGGGCAGGGAGAGGCCAACTCAAAGCCTGAGTTCTGCAAAACCACAGAAGAGCAGGGCCAGTCCTACCCAGGCACTTCTTGAGAAACAACTCAAATGAGCTGTAAAATAAGGATTGATGGGTTGGTTTTGTTTTTGACTACTTACTGGTCTGGGAACTCCAGCGTTTGGGTCTTGATTTTATTGTGTAAACTCAAGATCCTTTCATCCATAAAAGGGCACTACCACGAAGAAAAAAAGTAATGAGGAAAGCAACAATCTCTGTTAAGAGGCAGCAGTGGGGCAGCCAGAGGAGCATCAGGATCTCATAAGGTATGAAGGAGAGCAAAGATCCAGTTACAGGGAAATTACAGAAGATTTCCTATTATACCAATATCTACTTTTAGATGCGATGAAAAAAACATTTAACCAAAAATGACCAACTTCTATCAGAGCTCCTTTCTTAAAAAACCTGCCCAGGCACAGAATTTTTTCCACTGGGGAAGAAGAGAAACAACCCTTTTGGCTGCACCCATCCCAGGGACAGGCAAAGGTTTCCCATTTCCATCCACACATCCTCATCTCCACTCAGCTCTAACAGGGACAAAAGGTGCCAGTCCCACTGCTTACCTGGAACATGGGAGGCACAAACCAACCCTCCCAAACACCAACAGAACTGAAAAACCATCTCATTACCTGCCCAAACACAAAGCAGTACAGGGTGATCCCCATGGCCCAGACATCCAAAGCCTGCAGAATGAAGAAAGCATAGTTAAATCTACAACAGACAGCGTGTGCAAGGTTAGTCCAGGACCCTTCAAATTGCCATTAAATACCTTTCCAGAGAAGATTTTCCTGGTTTCCGAGAGCGTCTCTGGGGCCATGAAGGCAGGAGTGCCCACTGTGTTGGTTAAGAGGGCATCAGCTCCCTTGAATTCGTTGCTCACTCCGAAGTCGGCGATCTTGACGTGCCCATCTTCCCCCACAAGGAGGTTGGAAGGTTTAATATCCCGATGGATTATCTTCTGATAGTGCACTGCAGCCAGAGGGACAACGAGTGGCACAGCAGCACTGGTCTGCTGCTCTGCAGCAAAGGAGCCACGAGGGCTCCGTGTGGCCTAAGCCTTTCTGCTAGCACCACAACCAGCCCCAGCTTTAAACGCCTCTGTGCAGCATGAGCCACGAGGAACAGCACTGCACACCAGCAGAAAGGCCAGCTCCAGGTGTTTAGAAAAAAAAAAAAAATAAGAAATCCCATCATTTTTGCAGATACTTACAGTATTCAATGCCCTTGATCAGATCCTGGAAGTAGAACCGAGCCTGGTCCTCGCTGAGAGGTTTCAAGGTTGGGATTTCCATCACAGGGCTGCAAAGGCAACAGAGAATGGAGTTCATTCCCCACCTGGATGTGCCAAAACAGAGCTTGCAGGCTTTGTCACCAGCTGGTCACAGCACACAACCCCAAACACAGGCACCTGCAGGGTGTACTCAGCTGTGACCAGGCTGGGGAGATGCTCCTCAAACCTCAAGCCCCACCATGAACCTCCCCATCACGTCTGTACCCCATTCCCACCTTGCGTGGCCAAGCTCTGCCACCCACAAACCCATCTCACATTCAAGTGTTAGTAGGATTAAATCTGGAATTGAGTACTCACCCCTGCTTCACCAGTTCAAACACTGCAACACAAAAAGAGAAGGTGATTACAGATCACTTACAGGATATGGCTCCTGCCAGCACAGTCTCAGCACAAAAGCAATTATTTTAATGACAAAAATTCTAAAAATAATACGTTATTTTTAAAAAGGAGACGCCATCTTATGCAAGGCATGTGGCATTTGGGTTGCTCCCATTTTCACTTAAGGGATGCTGCCAACTATCTTCTCAGTGCTGGAGCTTCAGCATCATGAAGTGCCCTCCATGGCACACAAAAACCCTCCGTTTGCCACCAAAAAAGCCGAGCCCATGCCCTGAGCAAACCTCTGTACTTGGCCATGAAGGCATCATACACTCCTCCACTGGAACAGGCTGAGCATAAATGATGGAAAAGAAATGCCTTCTCCAAGAGTTTTGTATTTACATCAAGCAAACAACTGCAGTCTGCCAGGCAGGTTGGGATGTGGCTCATTTGTACCTTGGATCATTAACTCGTGCCTTTTTCCCTAAGTCAAAGACATAAAACTACTTTCTGTCAGCCTGGCTTCAAAGCTGAGAACATCACTGCTGGTGCTCTCATGGCAAAACATGCCCTGGTGTCAAATTAATGCCAGTGAAGTGCTATAAAGCACTCCTGTCTCTGTTCACAACCCAAACCTCATCCCATTTGCTCCTCCAGCACATCCACGCTATATCCACAGTGAAGGAGAGACCCACACACAGAGCTGCTCCAAAAACACAGTGGGAACCTTTTGCCCCATCCCTCTGACACCCCAGGGCAGGGGGCAGTTACCCATGTACAGGTGATCCTCACTGGGGTCATCCAGGACCTGCCAAAGGAAGCAAAAAGGCAATTAAACAGTGCCAAGAAAGCCTTGCAAATTAAAAATTGTGGTATTTTATCTAGCAGCCATCTCAGTTCTGCACCATCTGCACCATCAGCATGGTTTGCTCATCTCCAAGCTTCTACCCACAAGAGTAGGGAAAAATAGAGGACAGAGATGTAGCTGTACTTCAAGGAAGCAAATATTTAAAATACACAGGAAGCATCATCTGACTCATGAGCCAAATAAACTCCAGCCTGCACGTCCTTAATTCTTGATTTTTGGACTGTCTCATATAGGCAGTGGGTGGAGGGTAAGGCAGCTGCACCATTGAACCCACAGAAACACCAGTTCTTCCTCAAAACCTGTCTCAGCACTTGTTTCTTCCACAGAAGAAACATTTTCTTGCATTTTTATTTCTGGGCAGGAACTAAAAATCTTTTGGGAGGTGAGAATAAAAAACATTCTAAACCAAGGAAAACATAATTCTCCCTAAAGGCAGGACCTGTCCTTGCCCCTTTCTGGGGTCACTCCCCATCGCCCAGCCCATCCCTGCAGCATCAAGGCTCTGTCATGCTTGAGGATGAGTTTTGGAAAGAACCAGCGCTTACCTCCACCAGCTTCACCACGTTGGGGTGGTCCAGCTTCTTCAGGATGGCAATCTCCTGGTAGACCTGTTCAATAGGCCCTCTGGGCTGCAGGCAGCCCTCGGAAGCAGCTTTGGCCCCGCGGGGCGGCGGGCGGCCTGTGGGAAAGGCAAAGATGCGTCCAGTAGGAAACAATCCCCCAGGATCCCCAAAACATCCCCCAACCAAAAGGTTTTGTGCCACTTACGGGGGAAGCCCGCCTGTCTCATCAGCTTCTTTTTTGAGAGAACCTTCATTGCCTGCAAGAGGGGAACAAATGTGGAATTTGGGGCTAGTCAAGGATAAAATGGGGCTGGTGGAATGGGGCAGGGGGTCAGCAGAGGGGATCCATGCCCTTCCCACCTGCCCCGCTGCGGGCTCTGGGGCTGTGTGCTACTCACATAGTAGGTGTTATCGTCCTCGTTGTAGGCCAGCTTCACCACCCCATAGGAGCCCTGGAGAGGGGTACAGCCATGGGGCACCAGTTAGGGACAATCCAAAAAACCCACATCACCAAACTGGGCTCTGCACTCCTCTGCAAACCCACCCCCACAGGGACCACAGAGCTGGTGGGCGATGCTGGGAAGAGCAGGGGGGTGTACAGCCTGACATCACACTGACAGCAAAGAAAAGCTTCACATGCCCATTGTGTGGGAGGGAGAGTGAAGTGAAGGGGGAAAATTAATAATAATTTAAAAAATATACAATTCAATTGGCACCACTCAGAACAGAACAGCAAGCAACTAAGAACTGCCATGGCGAGTGGCTGGACTTGCTCCCATTCTGTAGCATTCCCATGACTGGAAAGTGAAAGCAAGCCAGACACCCTCCCGCCCAAAACCCCTCATCCCACCCCAAACCCAATATTCACCTTCCCGATCTCGTCCTTCAGCTTGTACTGGTTGAGCTGCACGCAGTCCTGTGGGTAGAGAGTGGGGAAGTTTGGCACGAGCCACAAAACCACTCATGTTCGTTGTTCTCTTTTTAAATCTCCAGCAAAACTTTCTCTGCAGCCTCACGGCCCGTCCTGCTCTGCCCGAGCACCCGCGTGGGGCTGGGCAGCTTTGATTCATGAGCCACAAAAGCCACCCACCAAGCCACACGTTGGTGTGTTTATAGATGGCTAATTGCAAACATTAACGGCCGGGGAGGCGATCCTGTCCTGTCCACTCATGTGGAACGAGAGCAACAGACCGGGAGAGCCCTGAGGGGTTTAATGCTGGCGACCTGGCGCCGAGTAATTTTATTTCTTCTGGGCAAAGCAGCCACTTGCTGCCTGTTTTCTGTCAGGCTCAGGGCAGGCAGGGCTGTTTTATCTTTAGATCTCAGTGAACTTCTCTGTTTTTTATTTTTAAGGAATAAAGAAAGAAACTTGCGGAACACTGCTGGCTTTCACCAAACAGCTGTGAGAGCTGGTGGCATCAGCAAAAGGCATGAGAACTGGTGAGTTGGGATCTCACCTCCCTGAGGGCTGTTCCCACGGCCCAGGATGTCCCACTGCCCTCTGCCACACACACACACAAACATGCCACAGGGGTTTATTCCAAAAAAACCCAAGTGAGAAGGAATGCCATGGCGAGGAAATCCAGGCAGATGGGGGCGGAACTGCAGGAGCAGCGTTCATCCCCCTCACCTGTAATGTTCACCCCCCTCACCTGCAATCCCGTGATGGACACACGGTTGGACTCCACCGTCGGCCGCCGCGGCAGCCGTGGGGAGGAGTGCGGGGAGGTCACCGGGGAGTAGGGGAGGGAGGGGTAGATGAAGCGTTCGTTGGGGCCGTCGCCGTTCCCGGGCGAGCGGGCAGGCTGCGGCCGCTCCTGCAGGGACAGCTTGCGGCCGGAGAGGTGCAGCTTGCGGCCCTCCCCGAAGCCCTCGCTGCCGGGCACCTCCATCTCCTCCTCGCTCGCGCTCCCCGTGGCGTCGTGCTCTGTCACCACGATGAGCGAGGCCATGCTGGCGGGAGCGGGGCTCAGCGCCGGGGGGTCCCGCAGCGCCGCGGGGGCTCGGCGGCCGCAGCCTCCAGTGCAGCAGAGGGGCCGCGGGGTGGGCGAGCTGCCAGGGACACGTGGCGGTGTGGAGGGACTGATGGCCTCATCCTGGCCATGCTGTGGTGGGGAGATGTGCCTGCAAACACAGGGTGGGTCAGCCAGGCTCTCCGGAAAGCAGGATTCCCTGCTGGTCGTTGTGCTACAGATTGATTGATTTATTCCACAGGGAATGGTAAAGCCAAGGGCAGTGGTGCAGGATGGCACCAGGATGCACATTCACCCTGCCATGGGACAGACCCCACGCCAAAGCCAGACTCAACCCCACGTTGCTCCTTCCACCCTTTTTATTTAAACACCTCCAAGGAATAACAACTCCATCATTTCCACTATGGAAATACTCCAAAGGGGTTATTTTAAAGGAGCAAGATCCAGAATTGCACTATACCACCATAAATACCACTGAGTTCCCCACTTTACTGCTCAAAGTAGGCAGATCTTTACCAACCTCCCCTCCCAAACAAAGCAGTTCAGGGGCACAAGGACCCACTTACCAAGCGTGGGGTGCAGGACCAGACCCCTGGCTCACTGCTTCCTCCCACAGCCCATCATTGCCAGCAATTTCTCTTCCTTGCCCTATGGCCTTCTGTGCAAAACTCAGGTCCTCAAACCTTGAGATAAATGAGAAAACTGTTAGCAACAAAGAATTTTTTTTAAAAATCAAATAATTAAGTGACAATTTAAAAAGAGGAGAAAATTATGTTAATTCACACATGCCAGGCGCACCACAGCACCTGGGGCTGTTCAGTGGTTGGTTGGCTGTAAACCATTGCTCTTCCCTGCCCCAACACTGGTGCTGTTTTTAATTTCTAGGTTAACAAGTTGACACAGAAGGAAGCGAAAAAAAAATATCCTGAAACAACCAGCCCAGAAGCAGGAGCAGGGTTTGTGGCGTTTTTCTGCCTGGTTCCCACACCTCGACGAGGCGGACGGTTAAAATTAGCTCCACTCATTTCCATTGAAGTTTCCATGCTGCACCCGCAGCACAACCACTCTGAATCAGCCCAGCAGAAATTATGGGTCAAGTACAGAAATCAAATTGTCTCCCCTGTCCTCGAGGCTTCACAATGGCCTAATTGCTGTTTTCAACACTGATCTATAAACCGGAGCTTTTGTGCCCAAGTGGGATCGACGTGGAGCTGAAGCCAACGCGGCACCACTTCGCTGCTCTGAGGCACGGAGAAGAGCAGGGATGGGGAGGCTATAAATAAGCCAACGAACAGCAACAAGGACAAACTATTCCAGAAACGCTGGGTTCCGTGGGGCTGAATCCACTCCTGGACGAGGCTTTGCTGGATGAGAGAGCCGGGAGCCACCAGCCAAACCAAATTCCCCCCGCAGCGCTGCTGGCAGCCCACAGCAGCGTGTTTTAATGCATTCCCAAATGGATTTAAACAAACAGGCAGCTCCCCCCATTCATCCTGAATTCACAGGGATGCATCTTGAGGCCATTTGCCTGGCTTGCTTTGGGCACCCCTCCAGTGGGCACATATAAATAGCTGCCCCCGAAGCCGATCTGGAATGCTGTGCCCTCTGCCCTCACCGTGCTCTGCGGCCGCACCAAAAAAGGCAGCTCATCGGGGCAGCCTTGGGATGAAACCACCCCAGGAACATCACTGGTAGCAACACCAGTCCCCAGTGGTGCCACAGCACGGCTGGGCATCCCATCCTGCCTCCAGAGAATCACCTGCATCCCCATTTCCAAGGATTCCTGATAAACTTTGCCGGGCTTGAGCAAAATTGAGTTATGAAGTCTCAGTCACACTTGAGAGCTGAGCGTGTCCTGGCTGGCGGGAGTTAATTGGCTTGACCAGGATAAACATATCAAGTCTGATTAATTCAAGCAGGCTTCCCCAGGCTCTGTAAACTAAAACTCATCCAAGCCCCATCATAACATCGGCTGGAGTGGGAAATTGGAGGGGTTTTCCCTCTGAGTGTGTGCAAAGGGTCAGAGGATGGGGGTTTTCAGAAATCGCCTTCTGAGATGACACCTCCCCTGAGAGAAACCCAAAAGTGGGGTCACACGGTTGAACACAGCCCTGTTATCCTTAACAAGCACATGAGGAGGCTGAGGAGGAGGAGGAAGTGGAGAACAGCTGTATTCCCAGCCAGAGAGAAAAGTAAAATAGCTGAAACGAGGGCAATAATCCCAAAGACAGGAAATACAGCCTGGGGGCTTTGGCTTCACCAACCTATCCAGGCCCTTGCCTGAGGAAAAGCAGCACATTCTGGTATGAACTCCAGCAGATCCTTATGTAAAAGGGAGCAGCACATGCCCACAAAATCCTCAGGAAATATAACAGCCTGGTGTATAGGAATGATTTATCGGCACAGCTTTTGGCTGCAATCCATATATAACCCATAGTGGCTGCAGCAGGATTATCGAAGCAATCAGTCTCGCATCTAATTCAGCAAGGAGAGGGATATTAAAATGAAAAGAGGTCTGTGAAACCCTGGCAGCAGCTCTCCCTCTCGCTCAGCGTCCACGTGGCTTGAGCGGAAGCGAATGGGAGTGAAATCAGCCCCCGCGAGGCTGAGGGATTTTCTCAGCCCCCTCAGGCCGCCCCAGCTCTGCTGAGAGCGCGTGGGCCCTGCCTGGGCCCTGCTGGATGTGGCCACCTCCAGAGGGGAACATTCTGACCGATTCTGGGCGAGTGCAGAGGGTGACACCTCGCAGCCAGCCCCAGCTGCACGCATTTAAATCGGAGCACATGGATGCCTCAGCCTGCCCTTCCCTCTCCAGAGCTGTTTCTCTCCCCAGCTGCAGGGGCCACATGCTTGCCCTCCCCACATGTGCTTCCCTGTGCCAAGACAGACACAGTGTCAGGATCAGACCCCCCCAAGGGGGTAAGACTTGGTGGCAGCTCGGCAGTGACCCCTCCATCCATCCTTCCGTGGGGGTCAGCTCATAAACCGCAACTTAAACTGTTTATAACAAAACTGAACTCAAAACACCGAAACCAGGGCTGATTTTACTTGCAGAGATTCTCCCCTGCTATTGCTGAAGGTTGGTCAGAAGCCAAGCAGGGCCAGCCTGGGGCAGTTATTGGTCTCCCTTGGGCAGAGTCCAGTGGCTATTTTGCTTTCCCGGGTCATGGTCAGCGGTGGAAGTGCCTGTGCCAAGAGTGGTGTCATCTGCAGCAACGGGGGCATCGATCACAGTTTCCCTTCCTACGGGTGAGCACAGACCTTGCCAGAAATATATTAGTCACTGTAGTATACAAAGACCATATGCATCCCCTACCTGACTTTAATGGGAAAAAAATCTCTCAGCAGCTTCTCTAGAAGTCAGAGGACACCCAAATTTATGAGATGCTGGAAACAGGCACCCATGCCCCATCTAGGACAGGTCCCTGTGCCCAAGCAGCAAAGCTTTTCATCATCCCCAGGGTGAATGGAAGAGCTTCCTGCACTGCCTGGCCCAACCAACACGGGGTAGAAAGAACAAGGAAAAAATGCAAAGCCAGGCTGGTAGCATTGTAGTGTCACAACACCCAGCAGCAGTTTCAATAGGAGTCACAAAAATGTCTTTACCAAAGTTTTTTTTATAATTTCGAGGATACTGCTGAAGCAATATATAATGAGCATCCCAAAAGAGCATAAGATCCAGAGGTAGTGTTGAGCACAGGCCAAGATGAGCTCAGAGCACCTCCATCACCTTGTCCAGCACTGCCAAGCGACTCCCAGCTTTCCTGGAAACAGCTCCACCCCATGATGCCCACAGGAGAGGAAACGAGAGCAGCTCTCCACTTTAAAATACATTAGGGCCGAGTTGAAAGCAAAGGCTCCTCCAAATTACCTCCCCAAACTGGTAACAGCTTTCCCCAGAACAGCTCTGGTCCATCAGACACCCCTCACAGCACACTCAGGTATGGGCTTTCAGGGTTTCTTGGCTGTGTTTCCCAAGAGGAAGCGCTCATGGAGAGGGGCCAGGAGAAGGATGGGGCTCCTTCTCCCAGGAGAGGGGCTGTCTCTCTGGTTGTGGACCATGGAGGGCAACTCCGGTGCCCACATCCACCACACATCCTCTCCCCAGGGCGGTCCCCCTGGCCCTGAGGACAACCCGGTCTTGTCTCCAGGGTCGGCTTTTTTCCCCTGCAGCATTGCAGTCAGCCCACAGCTCCCTCGCACCAGCTTCCCATGGTCATCTCACTTCTGCTCTTGGTCTTGACTGTTACCTTCATGCTCCTGATGCTCTGTGCCGTGCACGTGGCTGCAGGGCTGCATCCTCCCTAACCACGCTCTGTCACTCGCAGCAACCCAACCTGTGGCTTCTAATGAGACCTGTCCCCTGTACACAGTCGCTCCACCAGCTCCGTCCCCTTCATCTTCTCCCGGACTCTCACTTGCCTCTTGACCTTAAAAATCCCCTCTTTTCCCAGCCCCATAGCCTATCCTTCCCTGGTACCCCTGGTCCCGGCCCTCCACCCCCAGGCAGGAGCCCCGTGGGGTCTGTGGGACACGCGGTGTGGCCACCCTGTCGCATCGCGGCTCTCGGGGTGCCGCCACCGCCGGGTCCCGCCGCACGTGTCGGGGCCGGCGGCAGCGGGATGGCAGCGGGATGGCAGCGGGATGTCCGCGGGGCCCGGGCGGCCACGGCGCAGCTCCCCGGCGCGGGATGGAGAAATGACAGCACCGAGCCCGCACCGCGGGGGTGTCCGCACAGGCCGGCCGCGACAGAGCCCCGTCCGGAGGCGATGCGGTTCTCCGCCCGGAGAGCAGCCCCAGCCCCGGCTCTATCTCCGCTCCATCCCCGGCCCGGCCGCCCCCGCCCGCCCGGTCCCTCCGGGCGCGGCTTTGTCTCCGCCACCGCGGGCGCATCCCCCGCCCGGGCCCGCCCGGCCTCCCCTCCCGCTCCCGCAGCACCGACCTGGTGGGGACCGACCCCGGGACCCCGCAGCCCCCGCCGCGCTGGGCCGGAGCGCGGCTGCCCGGCACCGCCTTCGCTTTCGGTTCCGCTCCGGCGGCGGCAGCGAGGGAAGGAGGGAGGGAAGAAGGGAGGGAGGGAGCGATGGAAGGAGGGAGGGAGAGAGGGAGGCCCCGCTCCGCCCCGAGGAAGGGCAGGTTTCTCCCTGGGCAGCCGCATCCTGCCCGCCCGCCCCCTGTAAGCCGCTCTCGGGGTGTGCTTCGTTCTTTTGTTTATCTATACATTTTTTCCCCAGTGTTTTATTTCCCCCCGGGCCGCGCGGCCCCGCGTCACCTCCCCGCGGGATGCAGCGCGGAGCCTCGGCCGGTCCCGCTGCCGCCGAGCCCCGCTGCGGGCTCCTCGCAGGGACACGAGCCCGGCGTCCTCCGCCGCCGCCTTCTCCCCCTGTCCCCCTGCAAACACTGCGCTTCCAGCGTCAGCTCGGCTGGGGGCAAACCGGGCTACCTGCGCCAGTTCCCTCGGACTGATCGATTGCCCAAATCATCACCTAAAGGGCAGATTTGGAAACCAGTTGTTTGGAAATGCCACAGAGGTCACCACCAAACAGTTCCCACACAAGTTGCAGCTCTGTAGCGCTGAGACAGAGCTCACAGGCACGGCTAAAGGCTGGCACCAGCCCTCAGTCCATTTTTCGGAGTTCCTTATTTCCATCCAGCACCATTTTTGCACCAAGCTCACCCGCAGTTTTCTTTTCGTGAGGCAACAGCTTCAGCCTTGAGCAGATGCAAATGCCACAGCCGGCCAAACTCTCTTCCTCTATTTGGTTTAAGACTCGTTCGTGGCCACCACTTTGACACTGTAGAGCTCCCCAGAGCAGAGTCAGGCCTCCATACCAGCTCTGTAGATAAACACTCTATTTCTGACCAGAATCTTGAAAGCCACTCTAAAAATCAGGTTTATGCACTTACCCTAACGCGGTGGGTGCTCCAAACATTTTAAGGATTGAACTCCTCGATGTCGGTTAGAACACAGGCGAGAGGGACTGAGCCACCAGCAGCTGGGTTCCACAGAGCTGGGTTCCCCTTTGCTGTTGGGAACGTCGTTATAAAATCAAGGCCCTGATGATCTGCCAACAGCCCCGATGCAGCACTAATTAATGGAATGTGTAAACTAACACCGGACTATCCTTGTCTCAACCACACCTTCGTGCTCTTCCTCATCTGGCCAGGCTCCACCAGAACCAGGTTTAGGTCTGGTTTGGCTTTCTCCTTGCTGACAATGCCACAGTTAAATTTACTGTTTCCAGGCAGGATATCTCCCAATGTTTAATGATGTTCAGCTTTTATGTAGTCACCAGGTGACTGGCACCCACAAAAGTTTAGACTCACAGAAGTGCAATCCCCTGTGCCCTCAAATCCTACACTACAGCCAAAATGAAATTTTCTTCCAAAATGAAGATCTCATTGCTAGCAGTGAGTGCCAGCAAATCACATATTTATATAGATATAGAATGGTTTGGGTTAGAAAGGACCTCAAAGACCATCTCATGGGCAGGGGCATCTTCCACTATCCCAGGTTGCTCCAAGCCCCGTCCAGCCCGGTCTTGGACATTTCCAGGGATGGGGCAGCCAGATTCTCTGGCTGTGCCAGGGCCTCCCCACGAGAATTTCCCCCCAATATCCCATCTAACCCTGCCCTCTGTCAGTGGGAAGCCATTACCCCTTGTCCTGTCACTCCAGGCCCTTGTCCAAAGTCCCTCTCCAGATTTCTTAGAGGCCCCTCCAGATACTTCAGTCAGTTGTGATCTCCATCTATCCACCCATAAAAAGAGAGCAGGTGAATGATACACAGTGCTGAGGGGAGAACACACACAATAAAAACATTTCAGCTGAGCTGGGGCTTTTGTTTCCCACTCCTCAGCCCCTCTGCACAAGGACACATGAAACAACAGTGCCAGGACTTTGCACTGTTACACCTCTGACTGAACTCTGTCTTTTTCCCTTCTGCCAGCACCATCTGTTTCTGCAGCGTAAACAGCAACTGCAGACAGGTTAAAAGCAAGGACATGTTTTAAGTGAGACTCCTCCTTCCATACCACTTAAAAAGAGCACAAAGGAGCTTTGCCTACATTTTCCACTATTTTTTGTACCCCTGTGTTCATAAAGCCTGCATTGATTCGGGAAATGTCACTACTAAGAACAGAACACTACTTCTTCGTGACTGCACTACTCCCCTCAGTGTGCTTATAACACAGTCAAGAGAGTCTTTTCTCCTTTTATTCCATTAATTTCTTAATTTCAAGTACAGAATAAAAGTGAAATGGGTGGAAAACTAAGCTTGTGTTACAAAACACAAATTTGTTCATGAGCAGACCATGATTTATTGGCAGTTATTCTGAAACACGGATGACTGGATACAATAAAAATATGTTCGTAAAAAACAAAACCAAACCAAACCAGGAAAACAAACAAATCTCATCTTTAAATGCATCACTTGAAGGTGTTGATTAAGGGGACACCATGTGCTGGCAGCTCCTGGTGCAATTGACGGAACAGCATGGCACATTTGTTCCTTTCCTGGGTCCTGCCGAGGGTGTGGAACAGCCGGGCTTGGAAGTAGAGAACATCTCTGAGCTGCTCTTTGCAGTCCACTTTGGCAAAGTAAGTCTTGGCTTCATTTAGATTCAAGATAGCAGATTCCAAAGCTGTGGGAAAAAGGGGAACAGTCGTATTTACAAAAATATCACAGTAACAACTCCAAGCAAGGCAGCTCAAGTCTAAGGAGCCCAATTATAAATTCCTCAGTTTTTCAAAACCATTTTTTTCTTAGCAACATGGTCTCTCAGCTGACTTCTATTATTCAGCCTTTGCTGCAAAATATGTGTGTGAAAGTATGCAGATAAACAATGTTCCATTATAATCCGCTGAACAACTAATTCCAAATTAATTTTATATCCAACAACCAGGTAACACACTCTGGTGTAGCAGGACTTCAGTACAGACACTGGTTTGCACTTCTGAGCACAGTTTCAGAGAGAATTACCCTTCACACTACCTTCAATCTTCTTTTGTGGAGTGTAGGAAGCCGCAGAAGCCACCTGACATTTGGCCACCAAGAACATGGCACAGCCTTTGTCCAGGACAGCTCCGTGGGCCAAGACAGGTTCTATTGCCATGTGCAGGATATTCAGGGCTTGTTCAGGAATGCCAAGGATCAGCTGAAAGAGAAATACTTGCTGGTCTCACACTGGAATCCACTGGTATGAGCAGCTTCTTCAGGGAACACCAACACAAGGCCTGTCTGTTTCTAATAACACGATGTAACAGACACATTTTTTTTTCCAACTTTTTCCCCATAATCTTCTTTTAAATCAAAACTTGTCAGTAGAAATGAGCTGCTCTCTGAAATGATTTGGAATGGTTTCTCCACTCAGTCAGTGCTGACAGCCACGTCTCTCAGAATAAACAATATAACTGAACTCATTAGCAGCATTATTTTTAATACACGAGCCAACCTGTGCTACTAGGAAGCCAAAATACCAGCATTAAAAAATAACTGAAGACATTAAGACAGGGGAAATTTGTGCTCCTTAATTATATGTAATAACTATACATTTTAGTGATAGAGAATTAAACTAGTGATTTAGATGAAAATCAACTTTTATTAACTTCCTTGAAAGCTTTTACATTCAGAGTATGCTTCTTCAGAATCAATAATTTAATTCCAACAAAGTTGCGTTCTTAAACCTCACAGGAGTAAAAAGAGCATCCAGATCCCTAGAATAAACGTTGCCCTGCAGCCCTGTGAAAACACAAATCAGCCCTACCTGGGAGAAAGCCAAGTTGAGCAGAGTTTCAGAAGCCAAGTACTGCAGGCTGTATTCCCGAGCGAGGGCCAGGGCCTGGAGCAGCACCGGCAGCGCGATGGTGTGACACGAGGATCTCCAGTACAGCTCTGCTATGGACAGCAGCACGCTACCCAAACAGGGGCAAACAGGTACAAACCTTTACTCTGCATGGAAAATGTTCACTTGTTCCTCAAGGAATTATGCTGTCCATTATGGTATTGGTTTTATTATGAATTATGCTGCTGCATGTACGATAAATTTAAATTACACCCTTAAGGGGAGATGCCACAGACATACAAAAGATTAAATAACATTGTAGCTCTCTGAAGATTTACACCAAGGTACGACTATGCACACACACACATTCCCATTCTCTATTTATTTTAGATGCAGTGTTTCCTTCTTCCATGAACCTTCAAGGAACTTTTAAGTTTACCACCTTTTAGTTTACATATTAAAAATAACTACGTTTCAATGCCACAATATTTTGAGGATTCCTCCATACTGTGATTAATAATTGAAATGACTCTGTAATCTCTGAATCACAGCAGGTAATCTGAAGACTAGTGAAGTCTGAACAGAGACAAATTGAAATGGCTGATTCTAATCACTGCAAAGTGGCTTTAATACCCTGAAAATGAAACATTCTTACCTAATCACCATCTCGGTGTTCTTGATTTTCTGGCAGTGGATCAACAATTTCTGCAGAAGTTTGTGTGCCTCTGACATTTGATTTTGGGCTTTCAATACAATGGCTTTTCTGTCGTGGTAGAAAGAAAACATCACTGCATTTTTGTATTTTAGACAGAATTCTGCTCTTCTGAACACAGTAAAACAGGTCTCTACTTTGTGACCTGTGTTTCTTGTAGCTGCAGACTGGCACCCTGACAAAGTGTACACATGCTGCACACACAGACAGGAGGAAAAACAGATCTCCCTGGTGCCAACTGGACAACTCCCAGGCAGAAAGGATCATACTCATAAAACAGCTTTAGATAGAAACCAGGGATTGCCAAAACCAAAGGCTAAACAGGCAGCAGAAGTGGGAGGCCGTGCAAGCTAGAAAGCACAACTAATTATCTGTGAGAAAAACAGGTATGAGGCAAAGCAGCTAAAATTGGCCTGTGCTAACAAGGATACAGAGCAATAGGAAAATGGAGAACAGGGAAGTGAGGACCAAATGCACAGCAGCAGGGGATGGGTACAAACACCCTGAACCAGACACTGAGCAGAATATTTAAAGATCAGGGAATTCATAGTCAGTCCAATTCCAGAAGGACAAGCATCAGGTCCCACAGCTTGAATACTGATCTTCTGGCTGACTGGCATTGGCTGCTTTTAGGTGTTTTGCCTCGTGGAAAATTGACAAGAAATTCTTTTAACACTAAGTTGGTTTTCACCAAGTAAGAAGTTCTAACAGTAACTATTTTTAACACATCATTCTCATTTAGAAACAAGAACCCATTAAGATGAGTGAAAAAAAAATCACATTGTTCCATTTTGGAGATGCAGAAAGAAGGCCACAGAGGAATTTGCTCGAGGCCTGAGCTCCCTCCCTAGCTATTTGACATAAAAATCTGCTTTGTGCTCAGGTTTGAGTATAGCAGATTTTGAAGTTACCACAATGGATTCACAGCTCTAGAATAACACCAACTTCATCTACTCCAGTTCTTAAAATGTCCAGAGAAATTACTACACATTATTATTGCAGGACATTATTACAGGTTAGACAACCTAGTTATGACCATAACTAGTTCTGAAAAGGGAAAAATATGTAAGCACATGTGACTGCCTGTGATCATTTTGCTAAATTTTTATCTTCATGGAACACACCTGCAAGTGCACAAAGATCCATGATTTCTTACCTGTATACACCTTCAATGCTATTAAGTGCTGTAATTCCTGCCACAAGAGAATCTGCTATGTGGTATCTGCCATCGTTCATGGCTCTCTCAAACTGTATTTTCTGATCAAACAGCATCCAAAGCTAAACAAAGAACATCCAGGAACAAGTTTTAGAAGTTGTGCCTGCTCATTTTCTAATCTCAAGTTAGAATTTACTTTTTATTTTCCCCTGTGGGTATTTATGTCTAGACACCCTAACTCCACTGTCCAATTATTGGATTTACTGAATTACTGTCCTCCACAGAAATGCTCAGGTCTGGATTAATATTTCAATATAGAAGCTCACCTACTTGACTGCATTTTCAGTAAAAAGGTTCTTTTAAATCATTACTAATGATTTGTGACTTGTAGAGAAGTAGACTTGTTCTGTAGTGAAAAGAGTATCACACTGCATTTAATAAGATCTCGACCACTTCAATGTAAATACTGCTTTATAGACTCCTGTGGCTATGTTTCCCAGAGTCACACAAAAACCAGGTTATTAGCCTATTATCTCAGTTATTTCTGGATTGTAATATATCAAAATAAGCAGCACTAATTAAAGAGAACTTTGAAGCTTCAAATCAATGCAGAGCATTTAATTGCTCTGTGTGCTCATGAAGCAGATGTATATTCCTCTGTTAATGAAATTTCTACTTAAACAGTTTCATCTTAGGAGGCTGTGGTGAGAGAAATGTCTCACCAGTCTGAAAACAACACAGGCAGCTTTTCCATGCTTTTGTAAAAAAGCTGATGCTGCACAGCTTCCCATGAGGATGAGCCAAGGGAAATGAGAAAATGTATAGCCCAAGGCATGGAGAGGAAAATTCAGGAGCAGTGGGAGTCAGATCCTACAGCATAATAGTTACATAACTTTACAGGCTGAATGCTAAGTATTCTACCTGTGCATGCTGACTGTTGGGAGGGAATCTCTCCTTTAGGTGTTTCAGTATTTCTGAAGCAGCTGCAAAGTACCCCTGGAACACAGAACAGCACTGATTAATGCACCAGGCCAGGCTCTGCTCTCCTCCCTTTCGGCACAACCCTCAGGGAAGGGATATGTCAAGCAAACACCCTGCATTGTCTCTGCCCCCAGAGCAGGCGTTAAAGGCAGAAAAAACCACAAGTGAAGTCTTGCAGCCTCTGTCAGTAACACCCACACGTCCTCTCACCAAATGGCGCTTGGTGCAGTAGCCCTGCAGCTCACCTGCTCGGCGTGCAGCTCTGCCAGGTGACACAGCACCACGGCGAAGGACTCGGTGTTGTTCTGCTGCACGCCCACGTTCACAGCCTCCAGACTGTTCATGCTCAGCAAGGTCTGGGCTTGTTGAAGTGCCATGGTGCTTGTGCAAGAGAAATATCTTTTAGTTTTCAGGCAGCAAACAACAACCATTTTTAATCTATCATATTGTTATGACAATAGTCTGCATTGTCTGGTTAAAGCAGGGGCCTGGGGAGAAGGAAAACTTGTAAAACAATTGCTATCCAAGGACTCTGGACTGTGCAGGCACAGTGAGTACTACAGACTGAAAGCTGCACACAGCCAAAGAACAGAGATGCTGAAAGTGGAGGCACAGGAACAATTTATGATCTATTTGCCACTACTAAATGGAAACTCTACCTCTTCTTCAGTACGAGTTTTAAAGGAACACAAGAGAATGGAAATAATTGCTCTCAGCCCGTACTCAATCACAGTCTGATTGCTTTATTTTAGTGCACTGGAGAGACACAGTCACTTGTTACACCTATATAAATGCATTATGTGCTAACAAGTGCTGTAGCTAATCCAGGAGTTCCAAACAAAGCAAATACCTGCGGCCATATAATCTCCAAATGGCTGTTTTCTGTGCTATGCTGATGTCAATGAGCTCTGACAGGCTGTGCTTCCAATGCAACAGATCCGAATCTTTTAAGGCATCCATTAGTTTGTTGGCAGCCTTTCCTGCAAAAGCTCTTTGCTGAACCAAGGACTGGATTCCCAAGGAAGCAAGATACTGGGAAGAAAGAAAAAAAACATACCTACAGTTTTGGAAGAAAACAGAGTACCCCAGGCTTGCAAATTACACCGGAGCAGAGTTCTAAACTACTAAAAAAGAATCCCAAAAAGACAGCACAGACAAAGGAACATTGCTCCAGGCATTTCTTTAAATACTCACTTCTGCACACCCACACATATGTGAATGTCATTTTGTTGGATGTGAAAGGTAATTTCCACTCCCCCACACAGAAATCTTATGGAGGAGGACAGGACCAGTACCTGGATTTCTCCAGAACTGCTGTGAAAACAGAGCCTTTGCTTTCCTTCCCTTCCCCACAAAGGGGCCATGTCTGCTCCTGTCTCCCAACAACAGCAGTTTACTCCATTTTAGAATAGTTCTCTTAACAAAGGAATTGTGGATTTGGGGAAGACAGAACTAAACATTAACAGACAACAGATCCAGGACAAAAATTACCAAAGGGGAGGGCTGCCCTGCAAGATTTCACAGAGCTGTACAAGTAAACATGTTCAAAGCCCTGCCAGAGGCATCAGCACTGAGCTTTAGGGAGGGGGAGGCCTAAGAACCTCCCCTAGATCCAGATTGTTCCAAAATGGTGCTTGGGCCAGTAATCAATGAGAGTTTTTCTGCCTGAAAATCAAACAAGTTAGAAGGAAAACTAATGAATAATACTTCCATCACCACAGGGGTTTGTCCCAGAATAAAGTTAGGAATTGATGAAATGGACTCACCGGCAACCCAAAATGTAAGGATTTGTTCACAGAGTGCTCCAGCAGAACACAGCTATCAAATATCTTCTGCTCCAGGATGTACAACCAGCTCTAGCAAGGAAAAAGATCCAAACCTCATTGGAAATAACTGATGGCTGCAGCACTTTTAACTTGGCTTGCTGTTAGAGAATGCACAAATCACTGGAAATATAAACCACTTGAAGATTGATTCTAAGAAAACTTCTAAATGCTGCACAGCAAAACATATCAGAAGTGCAGCTAGGCTGGGATGCTGGAGGTTCAGTATTTAACAAAAATACAGGGAACTGAGGAATGCAACATCTCAGGAGTTTGATACTATTGACGCAAATTCATTATAATATTAATTACGGCAAAAAAAATAGAGAGAAATCCAAGTCTTTCCCTCACACTTTGCTTGCTCTAAAGGTAGCTGGTTACATTTTGAGAATTCAAGACAGGAAGGAAGAAGCTTATGAAATACTTCTTTTTACAACATCTAAGACTAAACTTTGAGCTTACTACTGAGATCTTTGGGATAACAATTCCTGCTTGGGAAATTAAACCTGAGCTGCAACAAAACATCCCATAACCCTCCAGTTTGCTGCCCTGTGTGCCAGGAGCAATGTCACCACACTGCTGGGCAGTCAAATGCCCTGGGTGAGATGCTGCTGTAAGAGAAGTTCTGCAACAGTTCCCTGAACAAAATGACTCAAGCCCCATTTGAACAGAGCTCTTACCAGGCAGTGCTGCAGGCACACGTGGTCGTTGGACTCCTGGGCAATCCTGATGGCTTCCTGAAGTGCAAGTTCAGCCTGCTGGCTATGAGCAGACAGAGGGAGAACAATCAGTACTCCCACAGTGCTTAAGATACAGCATCCTGATCCAGAGGAATATTGATCTGAATTATGCATCATGCACTCAGATCTCTGATTTAACAGCCTGTGTTTTCCTCCCAGGACTCGGCAGTGCATTCTGGCTTTGGGGACAATAAGCCTTTGCAATAATCTGCAAACCAAAATGCAGCTGTAACCCCTACATGAGCTTTCAAACCCTGTCCGTGCCATGGTGCCAAGTTTTTGTTTAACAGGGGCAACATTTAGAATCTGACTGTGTAGAAATTGTCACTCTCAACTTTGCAGCGTCCTTCCCCTCTCCAGTCCTTTCACATGATGCCTCCAGGCAACAATCAATAAATGCAAACCATAAGTGAAGATGGGTAGGCCAGCTTTACCAACAAAATAAATCCCACCCCTATGGCATTTTAAATTTTAAAAGCTCAGATGGCTTTTTTTTTGTTTAATTATTCTTTTGCCAGCTCATCAGCTCTACGTTGACTTGCAGAAAACCAACCACACTTTCTTGAGAATATGGATGAAAACAGGCATTCATGCCCACTGACCCTTCTGAGGTCATGGAAATGTAATTGAACACTTAAAATACCCAGGACACAGACAAATGTCAGCTCTTAGATGGCTCAGTTATTATGGAAACCAAATAAATGTCAAAACAAAAACAGACCCAAACAAGGCCATCCCAACCCAACCGCAGCTGCTGTCAAGTTAAAGCAAGCCCCTGAAGGGATTTTCAGCAGGAAGGGAAGGTCTCTTTGGCAGCACTTTGAGCTGCCCCGGGGTGAATTCCTTACTAGTGGCCGAATCGGCAGTGCAGGGCCGCCAGGTTGAGCGCGGCGTAGCGCAGGCTCCGCCCGTAACCCTCATCCCCATTGCTTTTGCTCTCTGCCCCCGTGAGGATCAGCCGGTCGAAGTAATGCAGGAGGCTGTGCGTGGAACTGAAGACATCTTGAACTCTGAGGCTGTTTAAGTAGCTTAAATAATGCTGAAAAGAGAAGCAAAATCAGGTTGAATTGTACAGATATTAAACTGGAGTTTTGTTGATAACTGTATGTATTTCAGCCCAACAGGTAGAACCATGAAATACTACACGGGCAGGGAAGTGTGTGCTGGATTGGAAGTTGCACCCATACTGACACTACCTGTGGAGAATTTCTGGATAAATTTGGATAATTTCCTGGACAAAATTGGTTGTCTGCCCTAACAGTATCTGCCAAATGGTGAAGATTACAAGATCTGGCTGGCAGAATGATCCCGGCCAGTCTGAGATCTCTCCAGAGGTGGAATCCCTGTATTTATGTGTGAACTGAGAGTGGGAATGGAGGCAGGACTCCCACTCCTGCACTCAGAAAGACACTAAGAAACATCAGCACTGCTTCCATATTCTGTGCAGATAGAAATGAGATGATAAAATTATGTCTTTTCTTTTTGGCATTGGGCAGGATAATCCTTTATGCTGTGAAGTCCAGCCAGGCACTAAGGCAGCCCTTTCAAGGATATCCTTCCAAACAGCAGCAAGGAAAATCCTGTCTGCCTCAGCCCAGGGCTGCTGGGAGGAAGAGGCAGAAAGCAAGGCAAGGAAGAGTTGAAATTGTGGAAGTTGCTCAAGAATAAGCTGTTGAGGGACAAAGCAAGAGCTCACACCACAGGTCTGCAAACTCCCCTCAGCAGGAGTTGCCTGTGGCTTTCAGTATAAATTGCTATTAAGGACCAGAAGCAAAGTGAACAACAACCAGTAAAATTAACAGATATTGCACTTAATACTGATTTTTAAACTAGGAGTATGAGGCCTGAAATTCCTTAAGAAAATGTGGGTAAAAGAAGTAAGTTTTAGATTTAGCTGAATGAGAATGCACTCAGTCCCACCAAAATTAAGAGGCTTATATCTGTGCATGAAGGGGAAGTACTTTGCTTAATTAAGGTTTCTGTACCTTCAGGAATTTTAGTCTGAATTACTAAACATTTACATGCAACTTGTTCACACTTTTATCATATACTTATATTTCAATAGAGAATAAATTACTTCCAAATAATCCTATTCTGGAGATAAGAAATCCCTTTACAACCATCCTGGATGAAGAAAAAGATACTTACTGCTTCAGCAAAATCTGGATTAAATTTTAACAAGTTGTTCAACTCCTTTTGTAAAGATGCTGGAGCAAGAGCCTTTGTCTCATCATTCTTTAGTAAAGAAGCCTGGAATAAAATTGGAACAGTACAAGTAAGATATGTAGCTCCATAAGGAGGGTTATAGAATATATACTGTGGTACAGGATTGTCAGGTTGTTATCTGCTTGGAAAGGACATTAAAGAAGATTTTATGGCAGCTCTGTCTACTATGACAGTGGCAGTTTGATTCTATATTATATTATAGTGTTCACTTTCCAGAGATCAGAGAGACCAAGTCAAATAAAACCTTATTCAAATGACTGTTTAAAAGCACTTAAAGAATCCTGGTTAAGTTTCTCTCTGAAGAACTAATGCCACACATTTCTCACTGGAATTACATATATCTTCTCATACAAAAAAACCCCACAGGAAAACAAATACCAAAATCCACACTTTGCTTTGTAAGCAGTTCAATTAGTAAAAAAAAATCACAAAAATGTAATTACTAAAATTAGCATTACTGACTATTGAATTCCTGACATTTGTGTCCATGTGTATTTCTGTTCCCTTTTTTATTTACCAGCTGGAATAACCAACAAAAACTGCACATTTCACAGAAATGTGAGGCAAGCAGAGCAGAAGGACCTTCTCAGAACCAAATACCAGCATATGGTGACCTGTCTGGATAAAACACTCATAGCCCCAAGTGCTCACGCTGAGCAACAACATGCAAGATATCAACAAGTCTACCAGAACAAACATCACAGCTGACACTGTGGATAAAATTCAAGGTGAAATTCATGTTATGGAACATTTCCTCCACTTTAATGAGGATTAACATACCTGCTGAGAAAGAAAATACTCTGCTTGCTTCTGGGAAAGAGGCCCACTGCAGGCTATCTCTTCTTCCCTGGTAAGAACCACTCGGGTTAGAAACAGGGGCAAGGAAAGACAACACGGAAACACATTTTATCAGACACCCCACACTTTGGCTTCATAAAGTTTTTTGAGATATTATAGCTCAAAGCATGAAAGAACACTGAGAAAACTTAAAAAAGAATAAAATTTATTATATCAAAGTAGGCAATCCAAATGATTTCACACAGTTCAGACTCAACCTTGCTCTCGCAGTCGAGAGCAATGTTACCCTAAATACACCCTAAAAAAACCCTGAAGAGAACAGCAGAGAGAAGATTTGGGGCTGATATATCCAAATGGCTTTGCTGCCTTCTTTCTGTCTGCTGAAGAAAGTCCCAAGGAGATGAGCTGGCACTTTGGCCACATCCATCACTGCTGAAAGCAGCTGTTATGCAAGACATTTCTTCTGTGGAAAAACAGCAAGTCCAGCACACAGCCAGACCCCAAAAGCTGCTGTCTGACTCATGCTGCAGCAACTCCTGCACAAGTTCATACAAATCCAGTTTGCAAAGTACTTTTTAAATATATGGATATATAAAATATTCTCAGGATTACTCTTACAGTGGAGCACCTGTTCAGCAGGTGAAAACTCTTCAGTACTTGCTTCTCCTTTTTGAGGTAAATAGACACGAGTTCCTTTATTTGGAGAAGGGTGAAAAGCAAAACAAAACCACTCAACTTCTTATTGAGCAATCTTCCCCTGTTGGAAGCAGAAGTGAACCTCTCCAACAGTTTTAGCACGTGACAACCAGAGAGGATGAGGATGGGGCAGTGCCACCTTCACGAGCCACTGACAACTGTTACCACACGGTGGCACCAAGGAAACGGCAGCCACAAAGCTCAGCCCGGCCGAAGGAGGCTTTAATAAAATAAAAGATTAATTTTCTTAAGAGGTGGGAAAGACTTCAACACGAATATATCACCTTAAAGGCCCATCAAGTTCTTCTTTCTCCATTTTCCCATCCAGCTCCTCTGCATTTGTCAGCTCCATCTCATTCTCGTCAGCTCCATTCTTTTTCTCATCCTTTTGGAAGTACTGCTGCAGGGCTGTGTAAAGTTTATAGACCTGGCTGAAGGAAAGTTTGTTGTATGCCAGGATCATGTGGCGCAGGAACAGCCCTGCAGAGGGAAACACCTGCTGTGAGCACAGTCTGTCAGGTGCTGCTTCACACAGGAGAATAAAATCATGGCCAGCAGCTTCAACAACATCATTTAGTTCCTCATTAAACAGAAATTAAGGAGGAATGGAATAGAAATTACTGAGTTTCATCTCAGCCTATCAAGTGATACAACTCAGTGTTGCAGGGTGTAAATGTGGTCGTATCTTAGCAGCAAATCTCACAGATAAATTGTTAAAATCAGTAACAACCTCACAACATGCAAAACTATCCCTTAATGTGCAGCATCTGAGCAAGAGAGAAATTACATTCTGCAATTTTACACCTCCCCAGAACACTAAAGCTGTGTCCTGAGGGAGTCACATCAGTGACAGATATCATATCAAAGCCATCTGATGGATAAGGATTATTTACCTACTACACTTGTTTTATGAACTTCTGGCTCTGTCCCTGAGAATGAATCTGAAAGGTCATCAAAAAATTGTTCCATATCTTTCAGTTCTCCTTCTGCCATAAGTTTTAACCTAAAGAGAGGAAGAAAATTACAATTTTTAGGGTATTAATATAGACATCAAATTAAATATTCTCCTGCTTCCTGTACAAATGAGTAAACACAAACAGAAAGAAGTGATAACTAATTTCTTGGGCCCAGGAGGTTTTCATACTGAGATAAATAAGATCATATGAAATATTGATAATAAGCCAAATAATAATCAGGTTTGGGCTTTTTCTCTTTTTAAACAGGTCTGTATTTAAAGAGAATAATTAGACACAGTCGTTATTCTTAAAACAAACAGGAACCCTTTTTTTGACTTTTTTTTTATAAAATGTAAAATGTTTGACTGATTAGATTTTTGCAACTGTTGCTGTTCAGTGATTTATCTGATATGACAACAGATCTTCTGTCCCACAGAAACTTTGATGGCTTCGGCGTTGGAGGTTTTCAGAACTTAGTTACGACAAGTAACAGATCTGTCGAAACAGAGTTGTGGCCCAAATGTATGCTTCCAAAACCTGACAGTTACACGTTTTAGAGCACTTTAGAGCGCTCAGAGCGGACACAAGCAGCGCAGAGGATTCACCCAGCGGCCTCGGCCCTCTCCCCCCGCCCCGCCCGCACGGAGCCGCCCGAGCGCTCCCCGCACCTGATGTGGACGGAGCCGGCCAGGTGCGGGCAGCACTCCTCGATGGCCTTGCGCAGCCGCGACAGCGCCATATCCGGACCCTGCGGAGGACAGCGACATGTCGCGACAGGCCACGACACAACGGGGCCACCCCTCCGCC
>VZRF01002270.1:1031401-1065313 GCA_013396875.1 Vireo altiloquus
GAGGGGTTCATCCCGCCTGGAAAGCGCTTCTCCCTCTGCCAGGAAGGAAGGAGGGAGGAGGGGGCGAACTGGGGAGGGTGACGGGGCAGGGAGCCCGGTGGGATGTCCGGGCCGCCCCTCCCGGCTCGCCTCAGGCCGCGGTCGCCGTCCCGCCCCGCTGTGAGGGGCGCCGGGCCGGCACCGCCGAGCTGAGGGGCCCCGCGCTGAGTCAGCAGCCGGGCGGGGCCCAGGCCCGGCCTGTGAGGGGCACACCGGGGGGCCGGAGCCCGGGTCGCTCCCCTGAGGCGTCGTGTCGCGCTCGGGGCTGCTGTGCCGTCCCGGAAAAGCTCTGCTTGTTCTAAGGGTGGGTGTAAAGAGGGAGTTTCAGTTAAAATGATTAAAAAGAAATCCCTCCCGCCGCTCTCCTGTCGTTCTGCGCCTTTGGTAGCACACCCAGCTTGCACAGGCGTGTCAGGAGCAGCAGGTGAAATCCTCGTCAGGTAACTAAACACCCTTAAAGCGAAAAGCAACAGCAGAGAAGTTGGAACGCATTTTGCTCCTATGAGATGCACATAAGGTATGGAGAGGGAAGATACCGATGGCAGCTTGTCCATAGGAGTGGAGACTGATGGCTTTGGTGCAGAAATTGGGAATGTTTTGCTTAATTCTCGAGGGAGGGAATTTTCGTTTTAGCGCGTTTAATTTGTTGTTGTATTGGTGCTTTTCAGCACGGTGTCATTTCTTTTACGGAACAATATGGAGAGTCTAGACGCTGTAATTCAATTATCAGTTCATGACCCAAGGGCATAGAGGGAATGCACAGGTGACATAGGTTAAGGAGAAAATTAATGCCCACTTAGCCCTACCTTTACCTTAAGCGAGTGGTTGGCAGCAAGATAAAGAGATTTTCTGTTTGATATCAACAACATTCTTGTGTCCAAAATGGGTGACAAAAAGTTCCTAAGAATACATATGTTTGCTGTTGACAGGGATGTCTGAACTGTTGTTGCAGGCTCTGGAATAAAATAAGTCTAAGAAGCAGGTGTTAAACTCTCAGGCCGGGTTGTGGTATCAAATATCTCATGTCCTTTTAGTCATTGTGTGTCCTGCTGCTGCTGTGAGCCCCTGAACAGGCCGTAGTTCTGTAATAAAGGAAGTTGAATTTTGACAGATCCTTTTAGTTAATTATTTTATTTTCTATTATTTATATGAGGCTGTTTTAAAATATTTTAGATACATAATTAGCTCCTCAGTTTTGAAGAATAGGTGATGAATGAGAGGAATGGTTGTGTTACAGCTTTCCCTTAAGATGAGAGAAAGTATTTTTTAGAAGTTCCAAGTTTTAAAATTCAGAGCTCTGTTGGATTGGCATTGGTTTTCAGGATATGTATTTCTGGAAAGTTAATTCCTCTTGCCTAATAAACTAGGATAATTATGTTTTGTCCAGGGGAAATGAATATTGATGCGTTTCCACAGTGTTTATAACGGAGGAGTATAAAAGAAGCCTTAGTTTGAGGCTGGGATGCAGCGAGGGAAGGACCACTGGAGTTCATCCTGAGGAAGATCTCCTGAGCATGGGGTGCCCAGGGCACGGAGGGTTCTTGTTACACCACGGTGAATTCTGCTGTTGAAATACCCACAATGACGAGTGGATTTAACAGATGAGAGGATTTAATTAGAATGTATATTTGATGTTGTAACTGAAGCTCTTGTTCTTACCTTTTGTGCTCTGTGGTTTGAAAGGAGACGTTCTGGCCTGTCCTCAGTTATTCTGGCGTTAAGTTCCCACAAATATAAGAGGATTGTGTTCAGTTCAGGGAAAATGTGCAACTTCATCTAGAAATTAGTGTAGTTACTGCAGGAATTAAAGCACCACGTTACAGAGCTGAAGTGTGTGTTCTGCTTGGTTGGGGTTTTACAGCAAGAATTACAAGTCTCAAAAGCAATTATTTTCTGTCTTGGTGCTTTGGGGAAAAAAAAAAAAAAAAAGATGCTGCCCTGGAATGAAAAAGAGAACAGCTGTTAAAGTCTGAAAAAATAATTGTGTTTAAAGGAAGTTGTACCACTCAGCTTCCTTTCAGGGAGAACCTGACGTGATTCTATTTGCCCCTCCTTGTTTTTTCTAGCAGGTCTCAGGGAGCCACCTGACAGTGATTAAACTTGTGACCTGCCCAGCCTGGAGTCCAAATTCCACCTTCAAGTATAGAGAATCCAGTGCTAAGGGCTTCCAGGGATGAAAAGTAGCACTTTGTTTATGTGTTCCGAATTTTTTGCAGTGTTTTAAGATTATGTGACTCAAAACTGAAATCCAGTCAGTAGAAAATAAGTTCAGTTAGATTTATTTTAACTTTTGTTAGACATTTTGTAAGGCAGCAAAACAAGGAGTCTCGGGGAGGTCTTGAAAAAACGTTTCCTTCTCAGTGAAACCAGACTGTAATTATCATCTAACGAAGATTGGTTTTCAAGTTTGAAAACCAGGAATGTTATTTTAGAGAGAGTTTTGTTGTGAGTCATACAAGAGCTGGATGAGTTCTGGAGCAGATCCTGCGGGGACAGTTCTGCATTAATCACGAGAAGTTGCTGTTTCTGCCTGTCACCGTTTCGGGGTTTGCCCCTCACCTACAACAGGCTGTCAGTCACTCCTTCCTTGCTCTGCTGTTGCATCACTCCTCAAATTCCTGACCTTTTTTGTGGGGAATTCTCTAGAAAAGGAGTTGTGAGTGAGCTCCCTGTGCCTCCGTTGGCCTTTCAGAGGCAAATCTTTCCCACTCTGGGTTTCAGCTGGGAGCAGAGCTGGTCTGTCACAGCCCCGAGCGTGCAGGGATCCTGGAGCTCCGGGAATTGGCACCACACGCTCCTGGGATGATGACAGATGGAGTGAAGGAGCTCCTCAGCAGCGAGGCACATCTGATGTGAGCTTTCAGATCCTGATTCTCTGCGTTTGCTTTGTGATGTTTTCAGGCGGGAGCTACTTCCATGTGGGCTTCCTGCTGCGGGTTGCTGAATGAAGTCATGGGTACAGGAGCAGTCCGTGGCCAGCAGGCTGCCTTTGGGGGAGGTGCTGGCCCGTTCAGGTTTACACCAAGCACAGACTTCTCAGCATATCCAGCTCCTGCTGCAGCCGGCACGAACGTCGTCTGCAAAGCCTGTGGACTTTCCTTTTCAGTTTTCAGGAAAAAAGTGAGTATGTTTCCTATTGCACAGTATTTTTACTCTTGTGAACTCATCTGTGGCATACTGGGAGATGAGTGTGTGTTTCTCAGAAACCTGAGGCAGATATAGGCAGCGAGGGAGGAAGTGCTTTATTCTGAGGTCACATGAAATTACTGTCAACCAGGATTAGAAGTTAGTAAGTCTGATGTTCATTAGTCAGTGACACGTTGGATCTGGGCTGGCCTGAAAATTAATGGACTCTGATTTGTAAGATACATTTGTTAGCTTCAGCATCTCAAACAGTAAAGCAAATTTGGTTTTGAAGATGGCACCAAACAATGGTTGAGTACTGGAGTGAACAAACTGGGTGATGGAAAAGTTCAAAACTCACAATACAGTATTACAGATTCTCTCTGGAAGTTCTCATGCAGTTCTGGTTGTTTCCTAACCAGCTTTAACTCTGCTCAGTGCTGTTGTGCTCCAACAGCCTCTTCCTTCTTTAGGAGGCAGGTTGGTGGGTTAATGCAGATAAAATGGAGATTGTTAATATTATGTTATTTCTATGTATCATAACTGTCCAGGATTGTTTTTTTCTCCCCCCAGTGATCTAATCCTCTGCAGCTCTTTGAGATGATGCTGAAGCCTCTTCCCTCAGTTTGTGTTCTTTTCCCCTTATGTGTCCTGTTCACATGGCAAGGCTTTGTTGACTGAAGTGTTGCGTAGGGACATAGCTGAAGCCAATATAAATTTCCTATAATCCTGAAAACCTTGAGGAGTTTGGGTTTGTTCACAGCAGCTGGAATGCTGACAGTCTTGTCTATTCCAGCTTTTGTGTATTGTGAGTCTTTTGAACAAAGCTCTCTTCAGAAGTGACATCTGGGCTTTTGGGAGTATTTCCCTCCCATGTGATTCATCACATTCAAGGCCTACTCTGAGTTCTTGCAATCAGTTGAGGAAGCAGTAGGTTCTCTAAAGTTTGGGGTTATTCTGTTTTACACACATGAAAGGAGCAGTGACAGTATATTCAGAAGTATTTTAACATAACATAAAATTGGCTTTAGTTTCGTTTGTTGTCTAATCTACAACTTGAGTACTTTATTAATTTGTTTATTCATAATATGTTTCACTGAAACCTCAAATCAGCTTCAGTAGTGCCAAAAGAGCAAGGGACTCTCTTGGGACACCTGCAGAGCTGTTTGACAAGGCAGTTTGCTGGACTTAAATCTTAAAAATGATGTCTGTCACAACTGACAGTGGAAGAACTAATAGTAAATTCTGTAGTCTGGAGAAGGAGAGAGCAGGGCCTGGATTTGTTTCCTGTGGTGCCCAGCTGAATGGTTCCCTCCTTTCCCCTCAGCACGTGTGTTGTGACTGCAAGAAGGATTTCTGCTCAGTCTGCTCAGTCTTACAAGAGAATCTCAGAAGATGTTCCACTTGTCACTTGCTGCAAGAAACAGCCTTCCAGCGCCCTCAGCTAATGAGATTGAAAGTGAAGGATCTGCGTCAGTATCTGATCCTCAGGAACATCCCCACGGACACCTGCAGGGAGAAGGAAGACCTGGTGGAGCTGGTGCTGTGCCACCACGGGCTGGGGTCGGAGGAGGACACGGACACTGGCAGCTTGCGCTCCTCACGCTCACAGACCTCAGGCTTCTTTACCCATCCCTTTTCCATGTCTGTATCCATGTCAAACCCAGGAGAACTTGCCAACAGACGAGGAAGCACAGGAAGTGGGACACCGTCACGGGTACAGTGATTAACATGTTTGATGCAATAGTGTTGCTTTATTTTATATATTTTTTTTTAAATAGTTACGTATCAATTTAAAATAAAACACCAATTGGCACGGTTTGGAGGGGCGGGAAAAATGCCTTTTGTATCCTGCACCTGAAAGCTGGAGATAATTAGCAAAGATTCCTAGTTCAGGTCAGAGGTGACTTAAACCTGGACTGATTAGTAGCAATTAGAAAGTGAAAATGTCATTGTCACCTGTGATCACCTTGGTAATAGGAAATTGTTTTATAAGGGAATGACATGGATTTTTATCCTGATGAGTTTCATTTTGTACACAGGGACAAACGGAAACATCTGTAAATAATGAAGAAGAAAGTGCAGAAGAGCAGGTGAGATGAACTATCCAAAGGATAGATTTTTGGCATGTGACACCATAAAGTGTTTTAGATCTCTGCCAACATTTGGCCTCATGCTCTGGTTCTTCCAGAGTTTGCTGTGTTCTAGCAATGAATGTCTGCACACACTGGCTTCAAAAAGAATTAAACTTTAGCCAAGCTGCTGCAGCTTCCTGTGCTCCAGCTCTGGTGCTCTGAACCAAGCAGGGCAGTTAACACCACACACCTGATGTGTTTCAGACCCCAGGGCTGTCCAGGAAGCGAGCGAGGGCATCCCTGTCGGATATTTCCAGTCTGGAGGACATCGAAGGGTTGAGTGTTCGGCAGCTGAAGGAAATACTCGCCTGTAATTTTGTCAACTACTCAGGATGCTGTGAAAAATGGGAACTTGTGGAAAAAGTGAGCAGACTGTACAGAGAGAACGAGGAGAACCACAAGACACGTAGGTTTATGGTTTATTTTTGCTTTCTTAAGACTATTGAGTTTCTGCTTTCCAGTTTCTGCTTTGGTTCTGCCAGTGGAAGAATTTGGTATCTGAACTCTCTCTGCTCTGCTGGAACACCTGGAAAGTTGGTTTTAACAATGCAAGTGCCCCTAGAGTAGCTGAACAGTAGTGATTGAACAAAGCTTTCCAGGATTGTGCTGTTTTTTTGAGACTTTCTTCCAAAGCTTGGAGAGCTCAGCTTTCATGGTGGAGATAAAATTGCACAACTGGTAACTGGTTCCTCAGAGAACTGAAACTTGGCACCTCGCATGTGCTTTGCTGGGTTTCACAGGGCATTAGCCAGAGCTGCTCTGTGGCAGATCAGGGCACTTCAGGTCTGTTACTGCAGAATTAAAATCTACAGTGACAAAAGTCCAAGTGTTTTGGTCTCAGTCCACGTGGTCATAAATTTCGTGGTTCTGTGGCTGCTGCTCAGTGGATGTTGTTCTACTCTCTACTCCATGCAGCAGTTGGAGTCTTTCACTTGTGTAATTTGTCCTCAGACCAATTCCTGCTCACACAAAACTTGGGAAGGAAACTTTAAACTTAAGGTTTATTTTTTTCACCACGGTCTGATGGAATGTTCAGTTATTGATGGGGATGTTGACTATTTGCAATGAAACTTGACAGGTATTGTTCAGTTCTGCCACCTTTATGGCCTACTTAAGGCTTCCACTTCTTAGTGTGCTTTATTATTATTGGGTTTAATCTTCTGAGGAAAGTGTTCTGCCAGACAGTGAGCTCCTAGATGAAAACCCAACATGCTCAGAATTTTAATCCAGCATGTTGTTTCAGTCATTACATTCTGAATTGAAAATAGTTTCTGAGTTTAAAGAATGAAGGCAAATATTGGATGTTCACTTGAGGAGCTTTCTCATTCTTATTTCTTTGCTTATTTTTGGAGGAATATAGATTAATTTGTAACTGGGGGTTAAAAAAACCCATGTGAGGGGATGGAAGGTGGCTGGGCTGGAAGTGCCTTGGTTCCACAGGGCCCAGAGCTGTGACCTCCCTCTCTGTTGGTTTCCAGAGGGGGAGAAGATGCAGCTGAACGAGGACGATGACAACCTGTGCCGGATCTGCATGGACGCCGTGATCGACTGCGTGCTGCTGGAGTGTGGCCACATGGTCACCTGCACCAAGTGTGGCAAGAGGATGAGCGAGTGTCCCATCTGCCGCCAGTACGTGGTGCGAGCTGTGCACGTCTTCAAATCCTAACCCCGCCCTGCCCCCAGGCCCCCGGGCAGCATTCCTGTGCCCAGGGGTGCTGGGCACACAGCAGCCTTGTAGTTCTTGGTTAAACTCGGCCTTTTCAACATCATCTAGAAGTTGGTGAAAGGTTTTTCAAGCAGCTCCTGCAGTGCAGGGCTGGGCAGGCCCAGGTGCTGCCTGTGTGTGCAGCACCAGCGCTGCCCCACCGAGCTCACAGCCCCACAGATTGGTGGAGTCAAACTGTTTACAGCAGTTCTTGCTCTCTTCTGAAGAATCTCACCTGTCCTTACGCATTCAGCACTCGGCAAGTGGTCAGCAAACACCTCTGCTTGAGCCTGTTAGCCTGTGGTGTTCTCTAGTGCATTAGAAGCAATGAATATATCAGTTGATTATTCAGCTTTTCCCTAACGATAGAATGTATCTGTTCCGACCTGGTGCCTGCGCACTGGTGTTGGACACAGCTTAGGAAGCACTGCCATGAACTGTTCCTGCACAGAAGCCCTTAAGCAATCTTGCTTTCTGCTGATTGCTCCCTCTGAATGTCTGTCATGACACGTGTGCTGTCTTGGCTGTTCTCTGTCAGTGTATGAAACACTCCATCACTTTGCAGGGCTCAGGGGTTGCACCAGGCTCTGCCTGGTGGGCTCCAAAAACCAATTACCAAGTGGTTTTTAGTTTAGGAATAAACTTATTTTTTTAAGAAGGGGTATTCTAGTAAACCATATTAGCGTGGTCCTTAATCCACTCATGCCTGTTGTAACTATTAATCTGTGATGATTGTACTCCATGTGCCGACAGCCTGATGTTACTGTGAATCCTGGTCAGGGGCACCACCTCTTTGCTGCTAACCTGGTATGTACAGCGTTACTAACCTTAACTGGGGAGGGGGAGGCAGGAGCAGGGACAGCAGAGTTTTTGTTTAAACTCCTGTTCACAGGCCAAGTCACCCAAAGCAGCTTCCCAGGGGCTGCTGAGGGCTCTGTGTTGCTGCCAGCCCTTGGCCCACGGTCAGGCTGGGCTTTGTGCCATGAGCTGGGGTACAGCTCCTCTTGGAGCAGGCATTGAATGGTCCTTGGAGGGTGTCTGTGAGCAATGACCTGGGGAAGGGAGCAGCAAGAGGAGCTCATGTTAGGGGTGAGAACAGGAGGCCTGAGGCCAAGCATGGTCAGGGAGCAGTGAAGTTCACTGTAAAAAAACAAGTGAGGGAGGACCATGTGTGTCCAGTTATTCTTTAAGCAGAATTGATTAATAAAGGTACAGTTTCTTCTTTGATTTCCCATGTGGCAGCAAAGTTCCAGAGCCAAGGCTGTGCTTGGCTGAGGGTGCAGGACCTGAGAACTGGCACCTGCTCTTGTGTTTGTGAACAGTTAAGCTGGCTTGGAAGAGAGAAAGTAGCTCCTCCTCACACAAAACACAGCTCCAAATTCTACTGGCTATTTTTCAGAAGGGAGCAAACCTCTCAATGGCTTTATTTTTTAGAAGTAACTTTTTAATGGTACTTAATTCCTGGAGTCTGTCCAGAGGGGAGGCTAATGAAGACAGACATGCCCTCGGTGTTATTTCCATGCTGCTCATTAGCCACTTGAGCTTAATAAAGATGGGTGATGGGTTCTCTCAGCCTCTGTCTCCTTTCTTATCCAGCCCTGGGAGAGCTGGGGCTTACTCAGCTCCAGTTTTAATGTTCTTGAGCTGTCAGCGCTCCTCGAGCCTGATCTGGGCAGATCCCTGCTGGAGGAATTGAGATGTGGATGAAACAATGCACTGGAAAATGCTCAGAGCCTGAGCCCCCCCTGCAGCCACTCCCCCCAGCCCCGACAGAAAGGCACAGAGCCAGCACCTGTTTTTGTACAATTGTTTATACAAATTCAACAAAGGTAAAACTGCATCAGGAAGGTCTACGAAAACAACACCATACAACAATGGCACTTATGAATGCAGAATTTTACAATCAGGAAATAACCATGTTATAAACCTTAAATGAGAACTCAACTCACACTTCAAAGAAAGAGAGACTACGTTTGACCATTTATTCTACTGCTGGACTCACTGTATAAATTAATTTTATATTGAGTACAAGAGCTCATGCTACAGAGTGAAACCCTCCTATGTGCAAAAGCTGAAATTGGAATTTTTTTAAAATTTTGAGAAAAAGGTGATTTCTATACAGATAAAAGTGTTTTACTTCAACTATAATTTACACCTTATTTCCACAACATGCTTATGTCACTTCTGAAGTATACAAAGCAGGATATAAACTTCCATTAAAACATGCTTTAAGTTGAAAGTATGAACCTACTTTTCCTGACCTGGGCACGTTTGTAGATAGATACTGTCTACGAAGTATAGGTTAAGTTCTCGCCTACCATAAGTAAAGATAAAAATTGGCAATCAAAACCGAAACACTGGTAATGCATTCAAACATTGCATAAATAATTTTTAAACAATTTTTGTACAAAAATAGTTCTGCATAATGTAAGATGTAACAAAACAAAACGTGTTAAGAAGGCAGAAATGCAGTGCGTGGTCCACTTGAATGACACCAACTTTTTTTTTTTTCTTAAGAAATGAAAAGCAGAAATCAAATTTACACTACCAAGCACATGCTGTGGTACTTTAAATAACAGTATTTCTTGGAGCTCAGTCCTCTTCCAGGGTGTGAACAATTATCATCGGTAACAGTCGCCTTATGAATTTGCATAAGAGCCAGTGCAGGACATCCCAGGTGGACTGAATTAGTGGCACAAGTTGAAATTCTTAACATGGGTAGTTTCACGTTGTTCTCTCCTCAACAAGAGTTGTAAAATCCAATCGCGGCATTTTCTGATATTCCAAGTTCCCAATTGAAAATAAAATCCCTACGTGTTCTTAGTCCCTTCCCCCCCTCACCCCAGTATTTACACGAGTCCTTTAACTAACTCAGTTTTTGCAGAAGTTTTTCTTCCACCTGCCCGAACTGGACACTTACTGACATCTCCGCTATGAACTGCTCGCAGCCCTCCTTCGTCACTTGCTTGCAGTACCTCAGGTCGATCTGGCAGATGTTCCCACAACGTTTGAAGTAAGACAGGCACTGGTCAGTGACCTTATTGCAGTCTGGGGAGAGCAGAGGGGAGAAAGTAAGCACTGATTTGTTCTCCAGCATGAGGAGGGTTTATCCCGAGCCTGGCCTGTCCCTTCTGCCCCTCCCGCAGCAGAGGAATCCCCACCAGCTCCATCGCCCATCCCCACCCTGCTGCCCTTGTGTAAGCCACAGGATAAAGCCTGGCAGCCCAGATGGGCAGAGCAGCGGTGCTGGAAAATCCCTCAGGAGGATGAGAGGGGATACAACAACAACTCCTGGCAGTTGCACGTCCAGCTGCTGCCAGGGAGTTACACCAGGAGCAGGGTAAGGGCTGGGCCAAACCCCTCTCCCAGCTCTGATGCCACGGGCAGTGCCCCTCCCCCATCCCTTACCTGATAAATTAATTTCCGTTAACGAATCCCGCGTGGTGGTTCCGACGGCGGTCAGCAGGTTAATAGACTGATCTGTCACGTGGTTACAGTAACTGAGATTGAGTTTGGAGAGCAGAGGCATGTGCCTGATGATGAGCCGCAGCGAAGCGTCTGTGATATCCAGGCCGGCCAGGCGCAGCTCCACGATGTTCCGTAGCTTACTCCGGTTGTCGATCTGACCTGCAAGGCAGAGGCAGCAGGTCACTCCCGGGAGCCCCAGCCCCTGCTGCCAACATCTGCAGGCCTCTATGAAATGCACCGTGACACACAACACTGCTGCCCTAGGTCAACTTCAGACGCTTTTGCCTGTCTGGAGCTTTGGAGGGAACATCAGCAGGAACAGTTGTCTATTTTTGGAACAGGCACGTGGACAAAGCCACCTCCTGATTTCAAAACAAAAGGGATGAAAGTAACTGCAGGGGCCCAGCGGAATTACAAGTCGGGAATAAGCAGTAGGCTGTGCAGTGCATGCCAGAAAGCAGATCTGATTTGCTCAAAATTTCACCTGAGCTGAAATCCGGGCGAATGTGGCATGACCCACAGAACTGCTCCTTCCCTGAACTGGAAGAAAGTGTTTCCATACTCTCTAAAGTACACCCGTTGCAGCCTGAAGAGAAGAAAGTCAGACAGAAAACCAGCACAGTGGCTCAGATGATGGTTCAGCAGCCAGAGAACATCACTGTCACCCCAGGGCTCCAGCCAGGAGTGCTGCAAGTCACTACCTCGAACTCCCCGAGGGGCAGCACGGCCCCAGCCCCGCCGGGTTCGGCTCTGGGGGCTCCTGCCCGTTTGCTCCGAGGGGGACCAAGCACAGAACACACCCCGGGGGTGGGACCGGGCTCCCGGGCTCCCCCCGCCGTTACCTGGCCGGTTGTCCGTGGGCGGGGACAGGAGGTCTCTCATTTGTGCGTCTTTCAGTCCTTCTGCCCACTGCACGTCCAGAGTTCGCAGCAAGGGACAACTGGAGCTACAAAGTGCCGACACTGCTATCCATGAGCACCCTGATAACAGCAGGTCCCGCAGACCTGCAGATACAGAACGGGTTGGAGCACTGTGACCTTCCCAGAGACATCCCAGTGACCTCCACTGGCACCCCAGGCTGCTCTGACCACGCTCCCAGCGCTCTGGGGTGAGCAGGGACCCCGCAAAGCCTCCTCCTGCCCAGCTCTCCATCTCTCCCTCCACTTGGAACTTCACTCTCTCCCCTGTCCCCTCAGCCTTTTCCACTGCAGCATTCCCTGCTGGCCAAGACCTGCCTCAAATTATTTTAACTGAAGACATCAAGTAGTCAAAAAATAATTTTGGCCCATTTAAACCTGCTGGTCTTCATTTTTACACATCCCCAGCCCTCCTAGGAGAGTCTACTCCTCTTCTAGAACACCCCAGTCCCTGGAGACTTTCCCCAGAGCTTGCAGTTCAGATACAGACTGGTTTGTTATACAAACTGGTTTGTGATTCGGTGATCAAAACACATCACTTACCTGGTAGTCTGTTGATAAGCCAACTCAGCTGCTTTTTAGATATATTTGTCCAGCTAAGATCAAGGGTTACAGGCTGTCTCCTAATAATGCCACTAAGCATAAGTGGAGTGATGGATTTACAATGGTTTAAATCTATTTTGGTCCATAATCTTTTGTCACAGCACCTACCCAAAAAGAAAAAAGCCAACAGCACTTAATTTGGCATTTGTTTGGATTTTGGTAAGGCTTTAAAAGGTGTCATTAAACAGTAGGAAAAACTACATCATTTAACTGAAAATTGCAAAAATAAGGCCAAGTATTGCAAAGATAAATACAACCCCACACAATGTTACCTAAGTTCCAAGTTTCTCCCTCAAATATATCCTGCAATAAAGCATGGAAGTATTTCCACAGAATTACAAGTGTCAACAACTTTGGATCCCATTTTAAGTCATCCCAGCACTTACTAAAATCCATTTTATAGCCTGAAGACAAGTCACCACTTCTTCCTTACATTTTGACTATGAAGTCTGATTTAAGTAATACCTCCATTTCCCCTGTGTTTTCCTTACTTAAAACCAGTGGATTTGGGAAAACAGATCCTCCCTCTCCTGTTCTGTGTTTTTGTTATCTCTATCCATGTGGATTATGTGTCTTTTTGCTCTTTGTGGTTCCCTAAGGGCAACAACACCAAGTGCTGATGAGTGTGCAGGAGTCTGTATTTTCTTGATTTTTTTTTCTTGTTAGCAAATTCTGTATTTAAGTAGAAATTGCATTTAGCAGGTTTCAGTGACACCAAGCAGCCCACAGAGGAGACGTTCCACACACATCACCTCACACTGAATTATCAGCCTCTCTGCTTTGTGCATGCTTTGTTACCAGACTGTGCTGAAAGGAGCCTGTTGCAGTCTGTCTGTCCTTGTGCACAGCAGGAACCCCAGGCAAGAGTCACCAGAGCCACAAGGCTTCACTGAGGGGTCACTGAAAGCTGTAAACCTGCACTAAAGCTTCTGCTGCTGCTGTGCAGCCAGAGCTGTGTCAGGGCCACACGGTACCGAGCACAAGGGACGTGCTGTGAGCAAATAGCAGCAACAAAGGATTCCTCTGTAACGTGCTCTGCTGGCACAGAGCACAGGGAACAGGGAACAGGGCTCTCCATGTACCCTCCACAGGGAGACAACCAGCACAGCCCTTGTGAGGAGCACACGATGGGATCCTCACTATCTCAAGAGATATTTAATAGCTGAACTGCACAAATGCTGGCAGTCAGGAAGTCCTGGGGCAGAGTGACACCAAGGCTGCCCCAGCCTGGCGTTCCAGCAGCAGGAACACTGCAGTGTCTGACTGCAGCACAGGCTGCTCCGGAGCCCGGCAGGCCGACGCCGAGGCTGAGACACACAGCTCCCGTCAGAAATGCTGGGAACTGCTGTTTCTGAGAAAGCAACGTGAGACCTGCCACCTCTGCTGCTCATCCCTTATGCCTGGGCTCAGCAGAGCTCCAGGGACAGCCCATACCCCTCTCCCAGGGGACACTGGTGCCTCCATCACCCGCTGCCCTTCCGTGCCCGTCCCGCCACACCTACTATCCCGCCCTCCTTACCATCTGTTCCAGGTCTTGCAAACTCTCATACAGATGCACAAGTCTCTATGACTGAGGTAGCTAAAGACAGCCATCCAGACTTCCCTCTGCATCACGTGGGCTGCCCCATCATCCAGGGGGAGCGAGTCCGGAGGGGGGCTGATGGGAGGAGGCCGGATCACGTGCCGCTCCATCTGGATGCATTTGGGGGGCGACAGCGAGGGCGGGGGCCGGGCTATGCCCCGGGGGGTGCTGCGCAGGCTGGGCATGAGCTGGTGGTGCCTCAGCTCCCGGGGAGTCCCATTCAACCCTTTGCTGAACCTATGGAGTCTCTCGCTGTTGTTCAACGCACGCTTGGGTTCCTCGTTCTCGCTCTCCGGTTCAGATTTGATGGGTTGGTGGTTCTCATTGGCAAGGCTGTTCTCGGTTTTTTGGATCTCCTGGTTAAGCTCTTTGCTGAGCTCCTTGCTCAGTTCCTTATTGGGAAGCCGCCTTTTCCTCCTCATCTTGAACTTCTTCTTGTCCCTGGGCTCGGCGCCCTCCGTGCTGGGCCCAGCCGTGGGCGAGCTGGACCGAGACTGGTCACTATCCTTGGACCTGGGGGGTGCTTCTGGCAGCTCATCCTCGGGCTCCTGCTTGAGGCGCCGCAGGGGTTTGATCATGGCCGTTCGCTCATCCGGGGCCTTCCACGATCGCCGCTGCAAGAAGAGACAAGGGCTGACCGTGGGAGCAAGGCTGTGCTCAGCAGCTTCCCACGCGGATGCTCCTCACAGGAGCCCTGCCCGGGGCCAGGCCCCACCCAGCCCAGCACCAGCCCAGCACCAGGGCGCAGCCAGCGGCCAAAGGTATCGCGGGGATGAGGAGTCCCAGCTATTGGCTCGCTGGACTCCAGGAGTGATAAAGGTACTGATTCACTATGCAGAATCCTGCACGTTCCAGGGCCTTGCCCATCTCCAAGTCAATCATTTACACAGAGAAGATCAGCAGCACACCATGGCCAGCTTTGTCCCCAGCAGGCCACAAGAACCCAGGCTTGGGCCACACCCACTGGGCACCCACATCAAACACTGCCCCGGTGCCCTCATGCCATGGTCAGAAGGGCCATTCCCAAAACCTCTGGAATTGCAGCTGCCATCCTGGCTGCTGGACACCCACAGCCCCCTTTTAGACACTTCAGATGCTCCTTCACACCCAACCAAACCCCAGCCATCCCCTCCAATGCCTGCAGAACAGGGAACATGACACCCTGGGGGCTGCTGAGCCTTCACGGAGCTCAGCCAGCACCCTCCTCCTGCCCTGGTCCCTGCTCCCAACAAACTGCTCTGGGCTTGTTCCCACTCATCCACCCCCCTCCAATCCACCAGGCTGTTCGAGAGACACAGGCTGAGGCCCAGGAAGGCCTCAAGCCTAATCTGATCACCACAAGCAAGAAAGAAGCCACCAGCTGTTAAAATGAAATAGCTCTAATAAGGAGATCTGGACTGGCAAGGAGAGGGAACTGCTGTGAGCACACTTGTTGTGTCAGAGGGCCTGTGCTTTCACTTTCCCAATAAACTAATTGGATCAAGGCAGTGGCTGTGTTCCCAAGTTTCAGCCTGCGGCGCATGGCAGAAAACGCTGATCACCCTGCCCTTAAATTAACATATTATAAAGGGAGAGGTCACAGTAAGTTAATGACAGGTTAGAATAAAAACATCACACCACCAGCCCAGTGCAGCTTCCAGCACCCCTCACACAGGGCACTGATGGGTGCTGTGATCATGGCAGGCTGTGAGAGGGGAGCAGGGAGTCCAGGATGTGCTGTGGCACAGCCTGATGAGAGGCTGTGTGCATGGCAGGGGCAATATTCAACCACACAGGAAGTGCCAAACATCAGTACTGGAACAGATTTTTATTCCCTGGGTCATCAAAACTGAACTGGCTGCTGTATTTTACTATGGGACACCAAAACAGAAAATATAAAACCAGACAGTGCAGCTAAACTATCCTGGAGTTAAAGGTTTCCATGAGGGATTCTGTCATTTCAAGATGTAAATGGGATAAAGTTTGTTTTCTTCCCCAAGTTTTAGCTGTTGGAAGAAAGTAAAAATCCTGAACACATTTGTTGTGCTGTGTGATAATGTGGTGACCCACAGTGCCTTCCTCACTGGGGCGAGTCCAAAGGGATGGGAAAAGGAAAGCATGGCCAGCAGCAGGAATGCCTGAACGGCTACTGGGAATTCTGCTCTCTCTCTACCAAAGCAGCCCAAATCCCTGCATTTGCCATCCTGCAGCATTCCCACTGTCTGGCCTTGCAGGACTGACTGACTCCCACCCCTGAGCTGCTCATGCAACACCAATCCAGCCACTGATTCTGATTTTCCAACCATCAGCCACTTCCTCAGGAGACACAGTTAATCTGAGCCCTCACTTCTGCCTCTGCAAACCAGCATTTCTGCAGATCCCAAGTACCACATTTTGGAATCCACCAGCCCAGAGTGCCCCTGCCTGGCCTGAGAGCTCTGACTGTCACATTCAGGGTCAGATTATCTACACAACAGCTGGGAGCAGCTCCTGCTCTCCGCAGGCACCCCAAGGTGTCCTTTCCAAAGGCTCCCAGGGGTTCCCAGCATGGCACAGCCCCAAATCAGCCCCAAAACAGCTGCCAGGCGCCACCACGTGGAGAGACATGAAAAGGTTTCCATAAAAAATTGATTTTCACCTCGTTCCTAATTTGAGCACCTTGTAAGGATGTTTCACTTGAAGTGAGTTTTCCAGTATTTTGAATAAAACAACAGCCATAGCCCAACATCAACTTGAGTATCACAGTTCAAGCCACTGTCCTGTCAGATGAGCAGCTTTTACCAGAAAGGTGAAACACTGCAGTTCCTCTGGGAACAAGCCGAGGTTTGGGGATGAGCTCTGAGCCAGGGGAGCAGAGACAGCAGCCCCAGGCAGCCCAGGCCCTGTGCAGACCCGTGGGAGGGGATTGTGCCTTACCCGCTTTCTCATCGTGGGTTCCTGGGATTTCTCGAATTTCCGTTTCCTCCACAGATGCACCTCGTCAGACTTTCTCCTCAGGATTGAGTCCACCGGAGCCTTTTTGGAATGTTCCTCCGATTTCCGCCTGGGAGTCTCCTCACAGTCCCCTTTCCGTTTGGCAGCATCTGGCACTTCCTTGTTGTCTCTGTTAATTTTCTGCTCCTTCAGCAGCGAGCCCGGGAGATTTGATGCGTATTTAAATCCTGGTCCGCGCTTTTGCTTGTACGCCAGAGAGACACAAAACACAAACCAACTTTATACCTCACGCACCTCCCAGCTCTTCACGTTGCCATCAGCGTAAAGAGCAACTCCAGCACTCCAACGCTGGTGGGTTGATCACTTTTGGACACACAAAATGATTAGTAAGGAGTGAAAAGTTTTAGTTTTCCTGAAGTTATTTTTTCTAACTACAGCTTGCAAGTGTCTGTCTAAGTCTGCAAAGAAATAATGTTTTGCTAATTCCAACACACCAGGTTTTGCATAATTGCTTGTGAATTTTTAATTTAAGGAATTTTCACTGTCAAAATTAACGTGCGGCAGTGCACAGAACTAACCTAAATATTCCCCAGGTGCTGGGTGAAGTGTTGGTACAAGAATACAAAAATTACTGAAGAACAGAAAGCTGTGAGCTTGTCTCCTTCAACTCAGGATCATCATGGAATGAACCATATAACCCTGGAATGCTTTGGGTTGGTAGGACCCTAAAGATCAACTCATTCCAACCCCCTAACATGAGCAATTAAGAACAAAACCTGAATTAAGCACAAAACCAAAAGCTGGTATTGGGTTGAAGTCTATCTACAAGCCAGAGGGAATGCTCAAGATTTTATATCTCATCCCAGCACCGATTATTCCCATTAAACTCACTTTTCCAGTTTTCCCTGCATGGTTGCACTTTGGACACTCCCAGCAGTTCGGCAGCTCATCGTTCACCACACCATCCGATTCCTTCACCTGTGCAAGAGACACAACAACTCACAACTGTGCTGCATGAGCCTGCAGGAAGGTGATGATCGTCCCAAGGCATTCTGTACAGCTCCCTGTTTTCTGGAATGGACTGCAGCCCTCCCAGGGGAGCAGAGGCACCATCCTGCCTGTGCTGAGCAGCCCTGGGTGCTGCACAGCCACCCCTCGATGATGCAGGCAGGTGGAAGGGACACTGGCCAAACACATCTGACAGAGGGCTCAGCTCTGTGCTTTCCACGAAGGTCAGGGACAATCCCAATTCACACACTCTGCTCTTAGAACAACAAAAACCACCCCAACAGCCCAAACAACCTCCCAAACCCAGGGCTGTGACTGCACCATCTCCAAACGTCCCCCCACACCTCGGCTTTGCAAAGCCCAGTCCTGGGCACAGCCTGATCCTTCCACAGGCAGGGTTCTCCCATCCGTGTTCTCACATACATTAATCCCATGGGCATTTTTAGCAGCACAGCACCCTGCACTGTAATCAAGTGTTCCTTAAAATACTTTTCTTTCAGGATCAGAACTAGCAGTCCCAGCCTGCAGCCCTTCAGCCCATGTGCCAGTGGGGATGGTGGCTGCCAAGGCAGCTCGGAACAGGCACGACTGCTCACAGGACTGGACACACAGAGGCATTTCCAGGCTTTCTCACACCCCCAGATCCCCAGTCAGTGAAAGGGAGAGAAGGGCTGATGACTTCACTACCTCCAACACTGACATTTTGCTTTCTGTAAGAAACTCATGCTCAGTATTTGTTGCACTCCAACAAAAGCACAGTCCTGCCCTACACAGCTGGAATGCTCCCTGTTTCTGCATTTGCACACAGGAGCCTGCAGTGCCTTCCAAACAGGAGACAGGCATTTCAGACAAGACACTTCTGTGAATGAAAAGCAGAGCTAAGATACACCCTCCACACAAATGCACTCACTGATGGCATGCTCCCACTTAACGGTTTCATTACATATTCAGAAAAAACAAAACTTGGGGTGGGGGGAAGAAAAAGAAAAATATTCATTTATTACTACTGTAGACAACAAAAACATGCTGCTGTCCAGACTAACAGCTGGGCACTGGCAGCAGCAGTGTGGCTGCAGGAGACAGGAACAAGCACAGGCAGGGATCTGCAGATTTTTCATGTTTCTGGAATATTTCCTCCTCTCCTCCCAGCACAGGGAAAAGGCACTGGTTGTGCAGGAGCAAGCCCTTGGATTTAGGAACTGCTTCCTCCAGTCCCTGAGCCAGACAGCAGCCATTCTAGTTTCACCATCCAGTGAGAGTGATGACATGTCAGTCTCTCAGCAAGTCTCCTGGAGTTAATAAATGAGTAAATGAAGTGGGCAGAATTTAAATACTGGTTTTATCACAACTGTGTGCCTTTGAACCTTCTTTCCCATGGTAGGTGTAAGATACTCCAGGAGCTGTTGTATACATCTCTGCCTCAGGGGAACAATTCCTGGCCCAAGCCCAAGTTGGGAACAAGTTATTTCCCGCACTGAATATAGAACAAGTGCTGCTGAAGGGAAACCATTACAGCTCTGTCCCTTCTGTGAAGTTTAAGGAACTGAACAGATGTGAGGAACTGTAAGCAAACTAATTAGACACACACAAACCTGCCACTGAATCTGTCCCAAGCCTTTCAGGCTGGGTGGGAGCCAGTTTGAGTGTTTGCTGCAAACAGCAGGTGGGTGTCTGAGGCACAGCGTGAGGCGTCACAGAAACCTACCTGCAGCACGAGGTCAGCAATTCAGTCTGAACACGAGACCTCGCTGTTGGGGAGGGAAATGGAGACCCCAGGATGCTGATCTGGCATCCCTGAGGAGAGCCATGAATTCTGGCAGTGCCCAGACTCAAACAGGCAGTGAGACACACCTGGGTTGAAGCTGCGCTGGAAAAGGCCTTTGTGTCCCTGCTGCTCTGACAAGGCACCTGAATATTCACCACCACTACATTCAGCTGAAATGGAAAAGAACAGGCTCCTAGCGGAGAAAGGAACCTCTTCTCCCTAAGGAAACAGCATCAGATGCTGCACTCAGACATGCTAGCCAGCAGTGCCAGCCATTTGAGATGAAGCAAGAAAAATTCACCACTCTTGGTTCAACTGAAACGCTTTGTAACAATGAAAGGCAGTGTTCATCCCAAAATCTCCTGAGCTCCCTCTGGAAGCAGTGCTGCGCTTGCGAAACTCTCACCAAGATCATTTTCATAAGAAACCCGTTCAGCAAAACAATCATTTGTGTTGCTGTGGTATTTTCAAGGAAAGAAGGATGTCAGGAAGCTCCTGTGACATTTGTGAGCACATGGAACATCCCGGCTGTCCCCAGCACAGCTCCAACACCAGCACTGCAGGTGCTCTGGGACCCAGGGCTCCCCAGCAAGAGGCCCCCACAGAAGCCTCTCAAGGCTCCGTGTGCCAGGGCACACATACACCTGAGCCACCCTTCATTTACCTCCTCAGAGAGGTCCTCTGACACTGCTGCTTCATGGAGAAAACCCCCCAGAACATGTACAGCCTAATCATGGAGCTGGAAAAGGATGGAATCCAAACCAGTACCAATGTCCCCTGGAGAACAAATCACCCTCTGCATGTGCCAAACTACTCCACAAGCTCTGGGAGATGCATCTTGGGGAGAATTCCCCATGGGAATAAGCCAAGAAAGGACATCTGCCCTTCACTGATCCAGTTTATTCCAGTCTCCCCTAACAGTACATTTGCCACGCACTTAGCTGGAGATGACCAGCAGTTCACATGGTGCTATTTCCCAAATAGGACAGGAAGGGACTTTCCCTTGTGGGCAGAGGAAGCAGCTGCCCTAGGGCTGGGGCTGCATCAAAGGCTATTTATGGGCTCCATCCTCAGGGCTCAAGGGCTACAGCAACATGTAAACATGGCAGGAGATTTATGTCTTGCAGGAAATCATGGAACCTGGGAATAAAGAGCAAGGAAGGATCCAAGAAAGAGGCTCCATTTTCCTTTTGCTGTTCCCCTGAGCAGTCTCATCACGCCTTCCAAGATGATTCTGAAATCCTACCAGTGCTTTTTTGCCTCAGGAAATAAACAGCACCAGTTACCAGTTACCCACCATTTCAGCTCAGCAGAAGCACTGAGCAATCAAAACACAAGACACACAAGGCACACAGTAAATCTTCCAGTGCTTAATTGTCAGGAACATCCAAAGCAATGCTGTTCCTAGTTACAAGAAGAGCACTCAGAACACCACGCATGTGTAAGAGAACAAACAGCACTTGCTCGACTTCACAGATCTGACCCACATCCTGTACAACTAGTCCCAAATGTAGAATGGGGAGAGGAAACCATACCTGAGCTGCCACTAGACAACAACTGCCCACTGAACTCAGCCCTGAGGTGCCACAGACCTGCAAAGGCAGAGATGAGGGAGAACAGGGCGCTTCCAGCAATGCTTGGAATAGCAAAGCAGCCAGAATTAGGGTACCTCTTCAAACGAGCAGCTCCTTCCTCTGCTTCATCAGCCCCCAAAGTTTTGTTTTGAGCAGAGCCAAACAAGCAAAGCTCCCTTTCAGAGCCCATCTGTGGCAGGAACTGAGCACCAGCTCCATGAATCAGGGAGAAGGCACAGCTCTGGTTTGCCAGCTCCCCACGTTCTGCTCTAATAAATGACAGCGCAGAGCCTGGTGCAGCATCACGTACAGCTCAGGAGAAATGAAAGGCCAGGAGAGCTGCACCCCGGGCCTGCAGAAAGAACACACATACCTCTCCTCCCAGCCATCCCAGAAGGGCCCAAATGCTGCTTTCTGGGGCATGGTGTGTCAGAACACATTTGCTTTGGCAAATCACTTTAACCATAAACAAATCAGCAACAGGAAATGGCTGATCAGTTGAAAGAAACCAGCTCTGGAGAAAGGCAGCTTCTAAATGCTTGTGCACAAAGATATGCCCAAAATGACACTTTTGTTACCAGCAAAGAACACAGCTGCTCACAGGACTCAAGTCAGCCAAGGGTGAGCACTCCTGCAGCCTGACACTCGCTCAGGCTGTTCTCCAGAGCTGCACTCCTCCCGCTCCAGCATTTACTCCTGACATCCTTACAGCCAGCTGCCACCCTAAGGCACATCTGTGCTGGACCTACACGAGCAGCCAATTGCTCATCTGTACTTTGTGAGGCTCAGTAAGAAGCTACCGACACAGACTTGGGAATGATCTCATCCTGAAGTACAGGCAGATTGCTCTGCCTTCCCCATCCCAACTGAAACACCTCCACTTCCTTAAACAAGGGGCACAAAGAAAGGAACAAACCCACTGATCTCTGCATGCACACACTCAGGGGATGCCCAAAGCCAGGGCCTCTGCTCCCAGGGAATGCTGTTACATCAAGGACCCTGCCTGCTGGTCAGGGCTGTGCATGCCACACATCTCACCCTGCTCCTCACACCAGCTCTCTGCTCACTCACTGATCTGTCCAAAAATGAAACCCTGAAAGCCTCCCAATTTCTGTGCACGACTTTTACATTAAGGTGATAACTAATTCAGCTTTTGTTTCCAGCATGTATCACATCCTTGTACTCACCTTAAGGCATCCTGGGTGTATGATTTCATTACAAATGGAGCATTCCATTAGCATGAGATTAAACTTGCTCTCCTCCTCTTCCACAGTGTCCTCTTTCCCAGCTTCTCCACACACCAGACACACAGCAGTATGAGGCAGCACCGGCTGTTTATGTAGCAGAAAGAATTGATCAAGACATGGCAGACATGAAAACACAAGAGCTCAATGTGCATTTACAGTATCCTCATTCCAAAGAGGAGATAAGTAGGGATTAATTGTGCCAACTGACATGAAGGCAAAAAAAACCTGGTAACAAATAAGGGCTGGGTACCAGACCAAGCTCCACAGGACACGTTCACCAAAGTGCCCTCCCTGTAGCAATAGAGATTCAGGGAGCATTCCTGGGATGGATAAAAATGCATTTTTGGTGGGTTCCTTGACTCTGTAAGCTGACAGAGATGTTGGCATGCAAGTCACTTCACCAGTGTACAATGGGAGGGGAAAGAAGCAACCTAGAACATCACTATTCACATCCATTAGGCTTCACAATCGGAGTAGCAATTTGGCAGCTCCCCTATTTTACAGGCAGGGCAGACAGATGTTACGGGACCTGATCCAGGTCTCACAGCAAGCCCACAACAGAACCAAGAACAGACCTTCTCCTGACTGGCAGTCCATTATCCAGGGCCCAGGTCCCAACCTGAGCACTGCAAAAAGCTCTGCTCACTTAGAAAGAGGATTCTCTCCTGCAAGTGTCACAAGTGAGATCACACAGATTTTTTTCTGTCTTTCGCTGAGGCAGAAAGGGAACTGCAGCATCTCACAAATCTGTCACCCATGTCAAAGCACTGAATGCCACTCTAATTAAAAAGCCACCTTTTTGCTAATGATCAACAAAATTCTGGTTTGCAGCAATAAGGTATAAACCTCTCATTACAAAAAAGAAAAGGAAGATCCTAAGCTGGCCACAAAGGGAAGTACAATCAATTAGGCTGCAAGTCCTTAACTATTACACAACCAGAGGCAGAGATGTGGCTTTTCAGAGCAAGGACCTCTTGTGGATGGAGTGAATAACCCCTAAGTGGATACCTGCACTCGCACCCAGCAGCAACAGTGCATCCTTCAGCAACTTTCAGGCAGGAGGAAGCCCAGCTGCAGAGAGCCATTAGAGCACTGAGCATTTTGCAAACAGCATTAAATGTTTTTTGTGCTGGAAGCAAGGGTGGCCAGGCAATCTCCTCTGTGCCACAAGTGGCTCTGTCCCACTGAGGGGCTGGAACAGCAGCTGTGCTGTCACAACTTGTCCTCCCAGCCCCACGCTCCCCTCACACCTATTCCATGCAGCAGCATCCCAGGCACTCCTGCTTCCCTTCCTGATGGAACTGGTGAGGCAGAGGAGGTTCCTGCTCTCTGAACAGCAGTACTGTGAGTTCTCTGAAGGCTTCTGAGCTTAATGAAAGTCTGTGTCTAGTTAATACTATCTCTGTTATTAACCAGGGCAAGCACCATCCCAGAACTGTAGGGATCATTACTTCCATACAGCTTCGGCATCCTGCAGGGTTTTTTTGGCTGGAAGCTGCTGGATAGGTACCACAATATATTACTACTGAATTGTTAGAGAACAAGAGCAAAGCCAACAGAATTGCTTACAGAAACATAAAGCACCTTGAAAGCTACAACACTTCAACTCCTCAGCTTCCTGCCCTAAGAGTTTGTAATTATCCCCCTGAGACTTGCACCAACATAAGAAGTGCAGAAAAGTCACTGTCAGTGCATGCGAGGGTGGGACAAGTAATCAGAGTCCCCTGGCTACCTCTGTCCTAACTGAAGTAAAACTCTAGGCACCAAGAAGAAATATAAATCTTCATTGGAAGAAAGAGGATGATGACACTCAGCTAGAAGAGAATCCAGATCATCTCCAAAAGGGTCAGCCTGTGTTAACAAGAGTGAAACAGCTTAGTATGAAAGTTTCCTTCATCAGTGAGGATAAGAAAGCACACTGCAGCCCTAATTTAATCCTTCCACTAAAAAGGCAGCATGATTTCACTATTTCTTGCCCCTGGAGAATAATAAATTCTTCATCCATGCTGTTCAATTCGTGCCACACTCCAGGAAATCAAGTGCTCAAAGAAAAGACACTTGAGCTGCAAAAGCACTCTGCAGAAAGGTGGATATTCGTGTACTTTACTGAAAGATCCAGCAGTGCTGAACCCAATCATCTATGTCAGAACAGTGCAGAGCCTGGAACAGGACATGGAGTGAGCTACCAGGAGCAACTACTGGAAACCTTAAGTGCTTATCACATTTTTTATCAGTGTCAGGTGAAGTCATTTAATGCCTTCACTTCGGTGATCTCCTAAGAATTAAAAGAAAAACCTGCGAATACTAAGTGAAGGGAACTGTAATGAGAGAAATCAATATAGATAGGGTGATATTTCAGTTATGAATAAACAACATTCCTTTCCTTAAAAAAACAACAACAAAAGAAAACCAAACCCATAACAACAGCATAAACAAGACCTTCCAAAGAATTAAGATAAAAGCAAAAGCTGATTTTTAGCCTTGAACAGAGTCACTGCAGACATGTGACCTGAGAAGAAGCTCCACAAGTCAGCATGGCAGCAACGGATTCAAAAGCTGCTTGAACAACTTAATGGAAGATTAATCTGTCAATATTTGTTAAATAGAAAGCTACAGCTTGTGACTTGAGAAGCTCCTAAGTAATGTATCACAGGAGCCCAGGAAACAGACTACATGCTCGCCCTGTTCCGATGCTCTTTCCCTGACAGCCATTTCCAGTCCCCGAGGAAGACAAGACCCTGGATTGATGGTTCTCTGCCTCATCCAGATCACACCCTCTGCTCTATGCCTAAGTAATGGCAAACAAATTGAAATTCAGATCTCAAGGAGCCTGGGGCTGGGGTCACCAACACCAAAATCTTGGAGGCTGCCAGTCAAGGATTTTGCACATCTTAATTTACGTGGGTAAGACGGCAAAGATGATTGCAGGGCAGTTTTTCTCAGGAAATTCCAACATCCAAACCAAACACACCACTTCGCCCTTTAAATCAGAACTTCCCACTCTTCCCCTCTTCCCCCAAATCCCAGAGTTTGAGGGCGATTTGAGTGCAGATGCTTGACATACTGACAATCTCCACTTCTATACCGCAGAGAAGGAAAGCTGGGCTGTTAAGTTTTAGTGGCATTCTGGTTTAAGATTTGGGGAGGATGAGAAGCACTGAGAAAAAAGGGAACTGAGCTAAGAGGGCAGGGATTACACACTTTTGTCTGATGCACTTTAGAGACCACTCAGAGCAGAGCTCCCAGTCCCACACCCATTCACCCGGGAGACACAGAGAGAGGAAAAGGCTCTGCAGAGCAGGCCCAGGCACACTTACGGCGATGCACTGCCTCATGATGCAGGACTGCTTCATCCTGCCGGGCCCCCCGAACTTCTTCATGTCCTTGCAGAAGTGGCACTCGCCGCACTCTGTCCGCAGGCACGCCTCGCACTTGCGGCATCGCGTCCTCCTCCGCCGGGCGCCCGCCGTGCTCCGGCTGGCCGCGAGCTTCACCGCAGAGGCAGCGCCCAGCTTCCCCTTGGGCCGCCCGACTGCCCTGTTCTGCAAGAGACACACACACAGGGTCAGTTGCACACCTCACCTCCCCGCTGAGCCCTGTGGAAAACTGACCAGGGTTATGGGAATTATGCACACACGTGTAACACTCAGCAGATTATATATATATATGCGATCGCTCTTAGACATAAAGGAGTTCCATCAGCTTTCCAAGAAAGGATGTGTTGTAAAAAGATACAGAAGCCAAGACATAAAGGAGAGATCCCAAAGCCAGAGCAAGCCCATTTCAACAGGAGGGCAGGGAGAAGCCATTTAGGCACAGCTCAACACAGGACTGAGTCCCAGGTGAGGTGCTTGGCTTAGGTCAAGAGATGATCTGTGCCAGCGCTGAGCTCTAGGCTAGAGACCTCTTAGTTTTGCGCCCAGGCTAAGCCAGAAGGACTTCCTCTGCTGAATCCAAGGAGCAGCAAAAGTAATGTGGTGGTTAGGTACAGCAGAGAAACACTCAGCAATGGTTCAAGCTCCCAGTAATCTCCCTAAGAAAACAGGAGAGTATGAACTACTGCCAAGCGATAAAGTAGGAAATAAAACACAAATGCTACAAAACCCTTCCAGTGTAGCTCCCCTCCTATCCAACACCAGCAAGCGCTCAAAAATAGAACACCAACTGATGATGTGCAAAGGCTAAAAAGGGCATCCCAGGTCTAGATTTCAATGACCTTTAAGACAGAAACTAAAGGAGCATGAAAAGATTTGAAATGATTAGGTTAACTGCAACATATTCGCTCTGGACATCCAAATTTCATGTTCCCATCAGAAACTCCCTGTTATACACAAGGACTTACAGCTCAAGCCAAACATCACTAAATACCATGTAATTGTATGGGGCTAATTACACAAGAATTGGCTTGGCTCATACTGACCCCTGACAACTTTCTCCATAAAGATGATAATAACTGGACTGCAAAGTTCATCTGGTTTAGCATTTATACAACTCTTCAACTTTCTGCACATCTCAGCATGTGACCAACAGACCACCCAGTTTCACTTTCTGTTCCTGTTGAATTCTGGGCAATCACCAACACAGGGACAGCTTGGCTGTAGGGAGCCATGCAGAAATTCCACCAGAGATTTTAAAAGAAAAGATGTGGAAACATTCCACTTGGTTGTACAAAAGCTTCCCTGAGTGTCCTGCTGTACAACCCTGAAGAGAAGCCACACTGCAGCGTATTTGATCTTCCTCCCAGCTGACTTAGCAAAGCTCCAGTGACTTTCTCTAAGCTGCAGAGAAGTGCTGATATTTTAACAGCCTCCATCCCAGGAATCTCAGCGCTGGGAGAGCAAAGAAGTCAGGAGCTAGACCCCTTAAGCTTTCTCTCCTACAGACTATTGTTACTGAGGTGGGAGAAAACACTACTTACTCCATGAGGTTTGTGCACATTTCTGCAAGTTTTTAATTCCACTCCTCCGGAACAGATTTTGTTCCGTGTGCAGGTTGAATCTCACTGTGCTGTGTGAACACGGACGAGCACAGCTTCCTTCCCATCGGCAACCGCAGCAGCCGCCTGGATTTCAGATCAATGTCAGACACTCTAAAGAATAAATATTTACCTTCTAGACCAACTTTCCAGCCTCTCAAGGATAAAGTCGGCTCTGGCAGGACTGGCTTAGAGGCAACCTAGATAAGAGATAATTTTCTTCCTCAGCATGAATCACTCCTCCATTCTATTAGAGTCTCCTTCAGCTAGGAAGGGAGGCGAGACACGAACCAAAGGCTGGATATCAGCGGGAACAAGTTAAACCAAAACATGCACAACAACCTTGGCAGCTCCCCTTGGACATCAGCACATGGAAGATTCTGTGTGAGCACCTGACTCCTTCCTACTGGGATGCAACATGATAAAGTTTGAGGCAAACAACAGCTATGACACCATCAGAATGTTTTTTTAAAATGCTTTCAAGGAAAAATCAAACTCTGTACTTTTCCAGCTGAAAGACAACTCCTGCTCCAGCCACAGTAATATGAGCCAAGTCCTAATTCTGAGGACAACAGTTTAAGTGCCAGGACACTGCAAAGACACAAGTGATAAAAAGGCATCACTTGAACAGAGAATCCTAAAAAACCCACAAAAGCAGGAAGGTGAAAGTACAAGAACAAGCCTGAAGTCAAACCACACCACACAACTCAGATTTCTTTCCAGACATCACCAGCACACAGCAGAGGTGCAAACCTCCATCTTACTGTATGGAACATTGCTTGCCTACCCAAAGCTCTTCACTGCTCCTTAGCAAATTGTACTAGCTGGATTTGTACTAATTTACCAACCAACCAATCCTCAATCCAAGCCACGTTTTCACTCCAGGATGTCGCAGCCAGCAAGGCTGGAGAGGCCTTGCAGGAATTCCCACTCGTATCTAGTTTCAAGGGGCTCCAAAAGTGGTTGCTTAAAAACCTCCACACAAGAAAATCTGGCCTGTGGGTTCCTCCCAGAAAGGGGCTGGGATTCAAGGGGGTAGAAGGAGCCTCCAACATGGCTTGGGGTTTATTTAGCACGTGGCAGACAGCCAGATAAATTCCAGGTCGATGTTAGTGAGGAGATGCTGCAGGATTTCCAGCTCAAACTGCAGTTTTACAACATACCAGCCCTGGTAATGAGACTGGGTAAAATCTCCTCCACAGCTCCCATCCCCATCTCTGTACTGCAACTTGCCACTCTCCCAGCACAACTCCATGGATTTGTCTTGCAAATAATGAGCACATGGTAGGGGATGGCAGCCCTCCTTGCCCTGGGCTTACCACGGTGGCCAGCAAACAGCAGCTCCACGGCCTGAGGCTCAGGATTGGGTGTCACACCAAGCCCTACTCCAGGTTCTAGGCCAACACAATCTCAGTCCTGTGCAGGGGACTCCACCATCTCCTTGCCCAAGGAGATGCAACCCTCAAGCACGGTCTGGGCCTGCTGACTCTGTAGCCCCCCACAGCCATCTCTGAGAACTGTCAAGGAAATGAAGATTGTACCAAATTGGAAGACTTTTTTTTTCTTCTTGAACCTTACAACAGAAGCCAGGGAGTGAAGACAGAGTCTGCCTGAAATACCATCACCAGCCACCTGTTATGTTCTCCAGCATCTCCACAAAAACTGTGCCCATAACTTCTATGGCCACAGCAAGTCTTCAAAAGAGAGGCAGGTGGATGCTGAAGTGGTGACAGCCCCTCTGCCAACCTCTCAACAAAGGCAGTGCAAGCAGCTGCTGGAACATACTAGGATTAATATCTTAAATCCCTATCTCTATTACACTGAAACCTAGAAAGCTGGTGGACTTGCACTGCCTTCTAGACACATGAATAGGACATCCTGCTGGTTTTTTTCTTTTGTGCAATTTTTTTTGGTGCTCTCCAAATTACTGCTATGACACACAAAGGTAACTTGCTCCTATTTCTGAAGCAGACACAGCACCTGAGCACTGAGGGTACACTTGGGCCACAACAAATAATATCCTATGCACTACAAAACCATTTACAAGTCATGAAGCTGGGCTCGCCCTCCCACACCACAGTGCTGCTTAAACATGCCCACTCCTCTAACAGGAAATGGGACAAACTTGCAAAGTGATTTTCTGAAATGTTGGCTCCTACAGATCCCACCAAATTCAACATGCTCCTGTTGGACAGCGATTAGGGGACCAGGTGGGGTGGTCACCAGCAATTAAGAGTCTCCCAACAAGGCTGTGCAGATCTGGGATTAAGCCCAGGTACAACACTCACAATTCTAAACCAACCCTAGAAAATGAGCTACCTGGAAGGCTCTGCTCGGAACACGAGTTTATCCTGGTTGTGGACAAACATTTGGCTGCTGGGAAGTTTCCACTGCCCCCTTTCAAGTACCTCAGCACACTTTCGCATGTACCAGCCCTGCTCAGCTGTCACTGAAAAACCACAAACCAGGGTCAGAAGGACCAGAGGCACTAAGGAAGGGCCTCTGCCCTGAGCACAATCCTTACTGCAACAGCAACATAACCCTGATGTTTACAGCAACAAATTTCTAACCTTCACAATTACAAAGAATAACTCAAAAGACCTCAGGCAAACAAAAAATACCATGAACATCAAGTTTTGGAGAAAACACTTCAAGAGCTATCGGCCATTAAATGCATCATTAAATAGGTGCTGATGTTCCCCAGCTGCTGTCCCAACACCGACTGGGATCTGCTGGAAATGTCACCAGGCAACCTCACACACAAACTCCTCCGCCCTGCAGAGGGAGATCAGCTGACCCTGTGACCAAGTCCAGAAGGAAGGAGGTCCTGGTTCTCAAAGCAAGGCTGACTAAGTCTGCAGTCTAGAGACAAGTGGCCTTTACCTGGGCACGGCTCTTATTCCACCACTCAGCTTCACTGATCTGCTTAAACTGCTGCCAGCAGCACCAAACCATTATTTCAGACTCAACATCTCCAAGAAAAAAACAGAGATGTGTGAGGCTGTTCTGAAGGGCTTCTCAGATGGGCAGCTCAGTGAGACCCTGAAGCACTTCATTTCAACCAAGTACAGTCTGACCAGCTCCTGTAGTATCCACTGCGTAAATCTGCCCTAGACAAGATCTTTTATGTGTGCAATGTTCATTGCTTCAAGGTGCTGTGTCACACAAATATATCCCCTGCATCTGCAAGACAAGGGTGATTTCCTTCATGGTCAAATTCTGATTACTCTCATTTACTGTAGTTTGACCAGCCCCCAAAGATGAGGACCCAGCACTTGCTGGGCGCCAGCCCTGAGCTTAGAGCTTTATGTGGCACTGCATCCCAATGCAATTGTTTTAACAGAATTAGGATAGCCAAATCTAATTACCACTTGTTTCTTTCTAAGAGCTGATAAATAAACACTAGGGGAATATAATTTTTTGCAAAAAAAAAAACCACATGCATTAATCCACAATTCATAACTGCTGTCATCTAAAACACCACCCTAAATGGGCTGGGTCATGGGCAATGCTGGGCTCTGGAGACATCCACGGGATGGCACAGCAAAGGCTTCTGGTCACTTGTCTTTGTCCTTTCCCATTGCATCAGAGGTGCATCTTTCCATCCAAACAGGGTGCAAGCTCTGGAGGACAAGGCTCCTGCATGCTGCCCAGGGCAATGAGCAGCACTATCCTCTCCTCCTCCAGTGCCTCATCCTTCTCCCAGCCTCCTTAGGCAGGGAGCTCTGGCATTTCTGCTACAAACTCAGTGAAACTGATTCCCAGAAGTGGTGCAGACCAAGTATATTAACCCCAAAATATGGGGACTGGCCATGGCTGCCTGGCAACGTCAGCCTGTTACATTCACACTGCCAGGCACTACACAATCACAGAATTTTTAAGGTTGGAAAAACCTCAAAGATCATCGAGTCCAACGATTAATACAGCACTGCCATGTTCACCACTAAACCATGTCCCCAGGTGTCACATCCACAGGGATTTTTAACACTTCCATAGACAGTGATTCCACCACTTCCCTGAGGAGCTGGGGAATAATCATGATCAAGTCAACAGTTCTTCCATATTAAACCCTTATGTCTGTTTAGCAATTAACAGAAACCCTTGTCAAAGGAAGAATTTAGAGGAAGAAGGAAGGATAGGATGATGTAACTGCAGGAATGCAGTGGGGCCAAGGAAGAAGCTAGAGTAGGAGAACAAAAAAATCACACCGACGACAGTAACATCCTTAAAAGTTGTATTAACTGAAGAGCACATGCCAACACCACGGATCATGTCTGACTAAAGCCTATCTGCCCAAAAATCTGCTCATGCCAACTCCAGGAGAGCTCTTTTCCTCACAGTGAGTGTTTACAGCTACATCACCCAGAATATGCTCCTGCTGGGGTGGAGGTGTCCTGTAAATCCAAGGTCCCTCATTAAACAAGCACCACTGGAGGGAGAGGGAAGGCACTGGAACTTTCAATCCCAGCCATCCCCAATCACCATTAATCCTCTCCAGATGTTCACAGCCACCATCTCCTCCAGCTCATACCTACAAAATCCTCTTCTACCAAAACCAAAGTAGCTCCTAGTGACCCTTCCAGGGTCACAGAGCTCCACTACTGAATCAGACTAATTTCCCACAAGAAAATAGAAAGAAAATAAAAAAGTTTATACTTGCAGGTTCATCTGGGTGTTAATGACACTCCAGCAGCCTTTCTGCCAACACAGCAATGTTGTTTAGGGTGTGATAAACTGGCACATCGGTGCCAATGCCAGTGCCCCTGTTTATTTTCCTCCACTGGTGAGGAGGCAGAAGCTAGGCCTGGGGGGTGGAATAAGATATATCGGCAAAAATATGCTTTGGGAGATAAACTGCATCAAAAGTAGGAGCTCTTCAAAACAAAGACACCAGTAAGTTACACAGATGTGGGGCACAACGCAGCTTTTTCTACTGCTGCTTCAGGACAAATCCCCCTGCCCCAGCCAGGGGCAGTTTCCTCTCTTTACATTGTGAAGTGTGGCAGTGAAGTGCCACAATCAGAAACAGAATTTCTTCACACCAGGAGCAACACAGCAACCTGGTGGGCTGGGGCAGGTGCTGCTCACCCCCTGGCCCAGGGCACAGCCCCAGCACCCACATGCTTCCAAACCCCCAGCGCTGCTGGCAACTACCACGAGTGCAGTAAATCCTGTGTGTGCTCTGTGCTGCAAGACCCTGTAGTCTTTTTGCCTTCTTAGTTTACACACAGGCCAGGGAAAAAGCAATGGAAGTCAGCATAAAAAGTGACAAAACCTGCGGCTTCTACCCAAGCATTGAAGTTGTGCTGTTCAACTACGCCTTTAGAAGTGAAGCCTTTCACCTGTTACATACAAGGGCTGTCACAGTAGAAAAAGCAACATAATATTGATTTGACACGTCCTGTGTAGAAAAATAGGGTCAGTAGACATTAAAGCAGGCCTGTATGAAAATACAGCTGAAGCTGCATGAGGTGTTTTACCACTGGAACAGTTCTGAACAGAAAGGAAAACATTCCACAGGTCTTTGGTACATAGGTCACTGCGTTATAGTTTAGGATCAGATCAAAACTCTTAAGAAACTCCAAAAGAAAGATTTCCGCTTTCTTGCATTAATTTTTGTTTAAAACTTCTAAGATACAAAAATGCTATGAAAGCCTCAGGTTTTAGAAGAGTTGAAAAATCCCAGAACATAACCAACTTTCCAGATTCATCCAGCAAGAACCAGCATCTCCAAGTAGCAATTTCACAGCTGGTACAATACAGCTGAGACCAATCTGCTCTCCCAAACATTAGCTCTTTTTAAAAAGTGGGCAGTGATTGCACCAAGACACAGACACAAATGGAAAAGGCCTGGCATGAGAAAAAATTTAAGAAAAGAAGACGACTGGGACATTTTAACTACTATGTCTGCGAGCATAGTGGTGAACTGAGCAGCAGCACAGGCCTGCACATTCACACAATCCTCAGAAATAGGTAAAGGCTTAATAAAGTTACTCATCCAAATCTCATCTTAGGTTCTTGGACTGACACTACACCTGGCCAGTGCAGCACATTGTCTCCCCCAAGGTTCCTGCATCAGATCTGCCATTCCTGGGGAGCACCCAAGGCACACCACCACCCCAGACTCTTTTTCGGCCCTGTTTTCTACGTGCAATTCTGAAAAAAAACAAGGTAAAGTTGTTCAAAACAAGATGGGTTTTGGAGGACAGACTCAACACCTGGCCAAGATAGAAACTTGTCTCTAAAAGCAAAATATTGGGCTATTTTAAAGAGCTAAACACCTCGAGTTATGAACAAAACTATCAAGTTTATGTTTAAATTGCATACACATGTTTAATACTATTCCTGGTGCATTTTTAATTGCTTAGGCAGTTCTTAGAGAGTAAAATACGCAATCTAGAACATATGTTCTGGATTATTTTTCACAGATTACTTCATAAATTCAAAAAGTTTATTCTCCTTCCCCCACAGGGGATTAAAAAAAAAAAAAAAAAGCCTTCAGAGAATAAACCCTGCAAGTATTAATAAAAGTTCTCTTTTCATTTCGGCACACATCCTTCTCTTTCTTCTACATCCCTCGTCCCTGGGAATGGAAAGGAGGCTTTGGCTATAAATCAAACCAAGACAAGGTAGCCAGGCTCAGCATCAGACTCTCCCCCAAGTCCCGCAGCCCTCTCAGCTATTTGAGGAATCTTAATAGGAAAAAAAATAACAATTCTGCCGCGGACAGGGCAGCCCCCGAGAGGCAACAACCACCCGCTCGCGGCGCGTTCGGGGCCCTGGGAGGTGCCGAACTCGCGGTGCCCGGGGCGCCCGCGGCGGGCGAGGCCGAGCGCCCCGGGCCGGCCCCGCGGAGGC
>VZRF01002270.1:1065536-1112946 GCA_013396875.1 Vireo altiloquus
CCGCGGCCACCCCCCGCACACGGCGCGGCCGGGGACGGGGGGCTCGGCCGCCCGGCCGGCAATTAGCCCCCCGCCGGTAATGAGCCCCGCGATGTGCCGAGGGCCGGCGGGGGCGGGCCGAGGCTCGGGTGTGCCGAGCGGCGCTGGGCGGGGAGGATGCGCGGCCGCCCGCGGGGCGCTCGGCGCTGCTCGGGCTGCTCAGACAAAGGAGACGCGCACAGACACACACACACACACACCCTGCACCGCGCTACCTGCCCGCTCCCCTCCCGCGGCGCGGGGCGGGCCGGCAGCGGGGAACCTCCGGCCCTCGGGAGGAGGAAGGCACCGAGCAAACTTCGAGATTGCAAGCGGCAGAACCAGCGCTGGGATAAGACGAGGCGACCCGGCTTGTGGAGCTGCTCGCATCTGGCCTCACGCTGCTTGCTCCCTGTGCAGGCACCCCCTCTTTTACATGCTCCCAAGGAACCATTTCTAGCCCTACTCTGACCATCCTGACCCGCTGCTGGGGTTTCACACTGAAATACCCTCCCCGCAGTGTGACATGTTACACACCGGTCAGTTGGGGACCTGTTCTGGATCCAAACTCCCAGGGCCAGCACCTCAACATGGACACTGCCTTTGCCCTCTAGAGCCTGCAGCTGAGGGTCACAGGCCTGTATTTGAGTGCCGGAGATTTAAATTTCCCATTGGATTTATGGGCCTGCTTTCAGGGGAAATCCCGATTCCACTCAAGTTGTTAGGATTTTGCCTCCGGCTCCTACGCCCACAACACAGAATTAAACATGAGATTAAATATTTGCATGTGCTGAGCAACCAAGAAGCCATAAAGAAGCACATCTAATGGTCCTTGCATCAGGATTTTTGCCAAACTAGTTTCAGCTCAGTTCCCTGGTCTGAATTAGCACACGGCACAACCACTTTGGGTAGTTCAGAAGAGGCAGCAACAGGCAGGAGCTGACATGGGAGCAAGCAGCAACACAGCCCTTGTGACACCAGGATCCACACTGGAACCTCAAGTTTAAGTAACAGAACACAGTCCAACTTTAAACACACATTTACAGGCAACTGCTGCTAAAGCCACGTGAATCGTGTAATTACGCCCCTTCCTTATTTTCAGTACATTAAATATCCATTCCTGCTTGTACTCCTGTCCTCTTGCCAACTCAAATGATGGGTAGGTGATGGTGTTCTCTCCATCCTGCTCATCCACCACGCTGGGAGCAAAGCATGTACTCGCAACCCATGATGGGGCTCCTCAGAAGGCGATGGATGTGCTCAGCCTGTCTCCTCAGGTTTTTCTCTTCCCCCATTGTATTCCTACACAACCGGGAGCAGGAGCAGACGAAAGCTGAGGCACGAAAGGCATGTGCCTAAGGCCTTGGCTTTCAGAATCACAAGGTAATATCAGAATCCAGTGTTTTCTGGAGGGGAGAGGAAGGGGGGGATGCATCTCATGACAGGCCTACAATGGAGAGTTTTAAACTACAAGCAAGAACGTGGCTACAGCGCTTGGTGCCAGAACGCGCTTGGCCTGCAGCAGCAGCAGCAGGAGGACAGGTGACATCCGGAAGGAAGACGCCAGGTCCCACACCTGCCCGTGGGCAGACCAAGTCTCCACTAGCCCAGTTCCCTGTGAGGCTCTGTGTAACCTGGCTCACACTTGTTTGTCCCTCCGGCCTTTTGGCTCCGTAATCCAGACGGGAGAAAAAAATAACTTGTGACATCCCCCAAGGACAATCCACCAGTCACACCACGGCAAAATGTCACTGACAGCAAATTAAATCATGACAGAGATCATCCTACTCCTCTCAATCTGCAGTGCATTCCAGCACTCCTGATGTTGGCACTGGCCTCTCCAGGCTGCAGCAGGTTCCTTCCCAATGCAACCCACACCACCCTCACCCCACAGCCAGCCCTGCCACGCTGCCCTTGCAACAGCACCACAAGTGACAAATGAGCTCTAATTACGGAGCCTGAGTTAGGAAGGAAGGCTCACACATGCCAAGATCTTGGAATGATTTCCAAACGCTAGGTAAACTTTGCCGAGATGGTGTTTAAAAAACCAGGATAGGGTATGATATAAAATAGCAAATTGGGAATCAGCAAGAGGGAAACAACACAATAAAATAATTTTTTCTGATTATAATTGCTCTCAAAAAACCCCATCCTGTACAAGAGCAGCTAACCATTCAAAGGAATATTTAATACACAGAAGGAACTATTAAGAGAGCATTTTCCAGCTCAATTCTTTCAGCTTGTCTACACCAGAGAACACTAAATTACAACAAATAGTGAGCAACCCTTGTGTGAACAGCATCTAGTTGCCCAGCCTGGTGGAGTTTACAACAGTTTAGAACACGAAATAAGCAGCAGTGACCCCAGTCCTGCCTGCAGTGGCAGAACTGTGTCCATACTTCAGCTTAGTGTGATACGGTTCAGTAATAAATAACATCCTTAATTATGCTGCTGAATGAGCCATAGTGAAAACTGCATGAAAACAGACAGCACCTTCTATTTTGAACTGTTGCTTTGATTGCACCTCACCTGAAGTCATATATAAGTCTCATCAATATCATAATCTTCTCCACAGAAACCAATTATGTTGTCACAAACTGAGACAATAACCTCAAGCGAAGAATAAACAGCAGGAGCAGATGAGTGCCAAAGAACCAGATTTTATTCTCATGCAAATATCCTTAAGTAGTAAAACCAAGATGGGGGAGGACGACTACAACCCCTGTGCTGTACTCACTCGCTCCTGAGCATCTCCTGTACCAAGAGACTGCAGCTGCTGCTGCCAGCGCTGAACAGGATCTGTGTTTTCCTATCACACACTAGAGTTTATGATGCTCAATATGAAGTGAAATAAAGTTTTTTATGTGGCACAAACCCACTTTTGATTTAACCTTCCCCTGAAACTTTTTATGCACCTTTACAGAGTATTATATTTAGCTGGTATTAGGAAGAAATATTTACACAGAAACAATTGGACAAACAACCTCAAGCCGGTTGACATGCAAGTCCTTGAAAAAAGATGTGATTTGAGCTGCTGCTGCTTTCTGCAGGCCAGCACATACGTTTTTGAAAAGGAAACTCACTGAGATGTTTATGAATCACAATTATTGACCTGTATCAGAATAAGAGAGTTATCTAGTAGCTTTCTAAGGTTCATTGTTTTGGTGTAAGTGTCCATTCACATGAAATATGATCTTAACTGTTGGGCCTGGGCAAATTTCATGACACTTTTCTCAAGAGTTTTAACCAATATTTCAGTTGTATTCTCAACACTAGTAGTGACAGTCTGACAGCCTAAATATCCCCAATCTTACTACTTCCCATCTACTTTATCTGAACTATGACATAAGAGCTGTCATCAGATGCACTGAGTATCTGTCACAATCTTTTCAATAAACAGTCTGATTGATCAACCTTACATCAAATTAAGTAACGCAAGATGAAATAATGTTGATTGCTCTCTCCATGCTACTGCTCGTGCTGTCCTAACCAGTGTCCAGCACTGTTCCAGGAGAACCAAAGGCACAAGGGTTGTACAAACACCTCCTGAAGGATGACAACCTTGGGCTATTGCAGCAGAGGAGCAGCACCCAAACAAGCAAGAGCCCAGACAGAACGTGCTGACAGTAACTCACTCACTCATAAGCCTTAAAACCCAAACAACCCTCCCCAAACCCCAACACCCTGTCATCTTAAAAAGTAATAAATAAGACTGCAGAGTGGTGAAACATGGACTTCATCTATCACACAAGACAGATTCTTCTCTGCAGGAAGAGCCAGGACATGACTGGGACTATGCACTGGGAAATTAGGGAAATCCTGCCACGCTTCCTTCTTCCACAGAACCTTATGACACAAAGTGTTTACACAGCACAGTTTGTGTCTCCAATAGCCATGTTCTGTCAGTAAATGCAAAAACGAGTGAAGGAGGTTCCTAAGAAGATAAGCAGTGCCTGCCATTCTGTGGAGGAACATGCAAATAGATGTGGCTGAAAGAGTGGCTTAACCGGAATAGGAAACCTGCTTTCCTGCAAGAGGCTCAGTGTGCTCTGACACACAGCACAGAACCATGGGAGACACTCAGCTGTGTCCAACGTGTGGGCAGCAGCCTGAAAATCCAGAGACCAAACCTAAACACATGGTAAGCAAAGGAAATGCTGAAATGCAGTTTGCCTATGAGGGCTCATTGCTCATTTTCATCACCTATAAACTTGGATTTCTGGGGAAACATCCAGGACTAACAACTGAACTACACTAGGCTAAGACTCACAGATGCTTTGCTTGTGTTGGAATTTACCCATATATTTTCTTATATTTGTTATCTTCAGAAAGGAGAGCACTGCTGTCCCTCTTCTATCTGGTCCACGAGTGCCTGCAGGAAAGTCATGAAGTTGAAACAAGCCCTCATTTATATTCTCAGCAGACTTTAATTTCAATGTGCTGTGGAACTAAGAGGAAGCCATCTTCTTGGGGACAGAACATACAATTCAATTTTGTTCTGAAAAGTGCACGCGGGATTAATGTCCATAATTGCACGGCCTGTACTGTGGAATGACAAACGCCTTTCCCGCCGCTCTGCCAATGTGCTTCGATCCAGAAACGAAACTATTAACTTTCAGATATGTAAATCAAAGCTTGGATTGTTTTGTCAGGGTGGTGGAGAGCACAAAGATGCTGGAATTCTTAAACCAGGTTCAAACCTTAGGGTTTGGTCAGGTTTTGTTGGCCAGCTCAACAATGAACGTAGGCCAAGCTCCTGGTGATAACATCTGAGATCTGTCAACTCATTTCACATACACTATCTAAGGAAAAGGTCTTAAGACTGCAGCAGTTTTCATCAGCACTTTTACTGTCATGAAATAAAGAGAAAGCTTCTGTCTTGAAAAATGGCAGTCAAGCCATAGTTGGGAAAAATTCATATTACTGAATATTTGTGTCTGTGGTAGAAGAATGACAATGGAGAGGAATACATAAATCTTCTCGTGTGATACCTGGAGAACAACAGTTGGAAAACAGAGATGTCTGTTCATTTTTTTTCCAATCCATTTAGATTTCTAGTCAGAGTCAAAATGGCTCTAATTTACCTGTTTGATGTATTAATCACATAAAGGCATTGGTCAGATTTCAAAGCAAGTGGCTGAGAGTTGATAAGAAGTGAAAATATTAAGTCAAAGATGGAAGATTAAGAAGGTGCTCATTCAAGTCCTTGCTATTTATAATTACTCCCTGAAGGGACACAATATTTCAAGTACAGCCTCTTGAGGTGAGAAATAATCTGTCAAGTCCCAGGCAAAGGTTTTAGAAGAATACTGAGGCAATAAGGAAAGAAGCTCTTTCATAGAGTCACGGAGTAGTGGGTTGGGTTGGAAGGGACCTTCAAGCCCATGCAGTTGCAGCCCCCTCAGCACGTTAGGTGTGATACATGTGCACCAAACCCTGCCACTGCTCAGGGCTGCGCCGAGCTGCTGCACAAATGAATTTGTCTGGAGGACTAATGTGTGTAAGAGACTGAAACAGTGCTCAGAAAAATAAACAGGTCAGGCGAGGAGCTGCCTTCCTGGGCAGCACTGCCCCGGAAAGCAGAGGCTTGACAGGAACTCCCAGTAGCTTTTACTCCTTTGCACAGTACCCCAAGAAGCCTTTGGTTCTGGTGCATCAGGTTTTTTTCCTGCCTCCAAGTGTACTTAGCAAGGGAAGGCCTTAGTTTTGTATGTGTACAGCTACTGTGGGAAGTCCCCTAAAAAAAATATCCCCCAAACCTCAACTATGTGGTTTTGTGTCTTAATAGATTTGTCAGGAGCCAGAACTGGGATATTTTCTTGAATACATTTCAGCTCTCTTACCACATGGCATCTACTATCCTACAGTGTAAAAGAACACAAATTATTCAAAATTATTTAAATCACTGATTCCAATCACAATTTAAATCAGTAAAGAGAAAAACAAATTTAAATTGATTTAAATCCTCATTTTCTTTTGTACTTGTGTTATTTTCTGGGAGAAAAGTAATTATTAGCATCTGATAACTATGAAGAAATGCCTGATTTGCAGTAGATTATGAACTTTATAATCAGGACTTTTTATCAACAAAAAGGATTCACAATACACGCATATTTGTCTATGCAAATCTCCTTGCAGACTACTGGCATTTAAAATTGTTGTTGACACCAAACAGAGTTCAGGCTCTGCTGTGTGGGATAATTTCAAACACCTTTAAGCTGGTGCCTGGCAAGAATGAAATGTGACAGTTTAAATCTCCTTTTTGCTCCTGCGCCACTTGGAATGACTGATGGAAAACTTATTTGAATCTCAACCAGAAAAATACACCATACAACAACTTACCCAGAATCTCAACCAGAAAATACATCATACAACAATTCACACAGGATTATTTTGCTGTCTTATCTACCTTTATCTTTTTTATCCTTCCCAGATTTTTTCTAACACTAGATAGACTCAATTTTTACTTTAATTCTTAAGTGCTTGTTTTTAATTGTCAATATGTGCTTTCTAGCACATTTGTATTCCCACAGGAAGTACCCTGAGTAGATCTCCAAGGACTGGCCTGTCTTAGGGAATCTGGCAGAGTTTTCCCACTGCTGCTACATGGAATGTTGCTTTCCTGGTGGTAGCCCCCGGGCAGGCTCCTGAAGCTGATGCTGGTTTGATGTTGTGCCATTTCTACGTGCTCAGATCTGTTTCAGACACCACTCTGGTTAAAACACTAATTGCTGTAACGAGTCCCTCACTGCTCCTGCTTCTCTGGGTGGAGCCAGCCCAGCGATAGCTATGGCAGGAATTCTTAGTAAGCAAGCAAGTAAAAACTGGAAGCACTTATTCAAAGGTTTTCAGGAATGTTCTTTGTCCACCTCACACCTCTCCCCCTGAACTGAAAGAAAACCTGATATAAAACAATGCTCAACACTTCTGAAAAATCACATTGGTTTCAAGTTAATCAAAACACTCCATTTTAGGCTTTATCCCCTAATTTTTGCGTACAATTGTCTTTATCGTGTCCACTGATTCTTAGTCCATTTACTCACTATTTCTTAGGTTTGATCCAATGCATAATGTCACATAAAATTGGGTCCATAAATAAAGGAGCTCTGTTATGACAAACTGGTAGATTTTTTTCTATTCCCGGCACTTTTAATGTGAAACACCAAAAAGAGGGGAAAAGGTTCCGTGCAGGAAATGGCAGCAGACATGTGAAAGTGCATAGGAACATCTATGGGGTCCAGATCTGGAGATGGTGGCTAATCCCACTGCCTTTTATTATTTAAAAACCAGCTTCATTCTAAAAATCTACCACCCTTTTCACCACAGCTGTCTACTGTTCTTCTTGTGTGCTCTTTGGTTCAGACTGTGGACAATAATCAGAAATCTTATTTCCAGCCTAAATCTATTTATGGTATGTTTATATTCACTTCTTCCCATGCCAACATTGTCCATTAGCTTAAATAACTCTTTTCCTGCCCCGATGATTATACTCCCTGAAGTCCTTACACAACAATCATCTCCCCCTTCAACTCTGCTGGGCCACACTGAACCATCTGTCCTGCCCATCTCTGCTCTCAAACATCACATCTTGAATCTATGTGGTACATTCACCCTCACCTCAAAACTACCTAGAATGGAATTAGAATAGAGTAAAAAAAAAAAAAAAGCCCAAATGTATGGGTTTTGTACCAGAAAAGGCTGAACTGACTTGTGATTTTCAGCTTGGGAAGAGGGAAAAAAATATTGAAAGTAATAGGGACATTAAAAAATCCTTGACAGCACAGAGATGAACAAGAGACCTCATTCAAATTTCTCTGAATGCATGATACAGAGGGCATGGAGTGTATTTATGATATTAAAGGACAGATCTGAAACAACATAAGGAAGTACTTATCTACACAGAGCTTTATTAAACCGCAGGGGACACTGGCACAGGATGCTGAGGAGATCAAAAAGATCAACAGGTTCCACAAATTATTAGGTAAATTCACAGAGGGAAAAAAATTCTACCAGGGGACACTAAGCAGAAAAGATGAAGATATAATCTTCCATCTTAACAGGGAAGATAAGCAGAGGGAATCTCTGTATTTCTGCTTTGTTCCTATGACTCCTTTAACAGCGGTGATGGCACCACCAGGAACAGGACAGTGCTACAGGGACTGTGGGCTGGTGGAACATGACTTTCCTCAGCCACAGGAATCAGCCTTTTGCTCTGCCTCTCACAGATCAGTTCATATGAGTTAATCCTTCTTTTTCAGATCCGTAGATGATGTATGTGTAGAATTCTGCAAAAAGATATCTAGTAAAAATAATGGGGTACAAACGGAACTGCAGTAGAACAGAACTCACTAATGACAGAAATCAGATGCTGCCATCCCAGAAGGTTTCTTTCAATGTGATGCCCACCCATGCCCACCCCAACCCAAAAAAGCAACAGCAAAAAAACAGCCTGAGGGATGTCTTCCTTTTTTTTTTTTTCCAATGAGCACTTTTTCTCATGCCCTGGTACAGGGCTATGAACACTATTTACATTGCCAGTTGCAGGGAAACTTGTGTTTAAAAAACCCAACAATCCAATCAAAGTTTCCGTTTGTGGCCTTCACTAATTAACAGTATTCCTTCAAATAAGAATATTACCATTAGCTTATTATACTTCTCAGCTATCTTCTTTTAAAATCAACAGGTAAAAATTACACAAAGAACATGAACAGGCATCAGAGAAACAGCCCCATATTGCAGCACTGTTAACCAGCTACTGAAAATTACAGCTCCATCTCCTGCTCACAGCCAGACCTAAATATATTTGGACACTCACCCTCATTGCAAATGCAGTGGCTTTAGTTTTGTGCCAGGTAAGAGAGATGAGAATCCAGCTCCCAGTCTGCATTTCTAACTCTTCACAGAAGAGGAGAGTCCAAACGTATTTTAGTTCTTTATAGCTGCTCTTCATAGACAACTAAAGATCTTTATCACGATAAAAACAGAAGGCACTGCCACAGAGTGTAATTACATGCTGCTGGAGTTGATTGTTTTCTTCCACAAATAGGAAATGGTTTGAAAAACGTGGTTTCTGCTTGAGACATATTCTGATTTCCCTTTAAATAAAATACTATCCCTAATTCCTGTGCAGATAAATGGGAACTCTGGTAGTGCAGGGCTGAGTAACTCGTGGGAATGGGTTTCAAGACTGGGCTTGGCAGTCGCCAGCTTCCTGCACCAGTGACCAGCCATGAGTTGCCACAGTGGAAAATCAGGTTTAGGCCCCGCTCTGTTCACGCCACCCAAAAGTTCACATCCCAGGGATGGGGTGGAAGTTAGTTGGGATGATATCTCGCTTCTCTTTAGTTGCTTAAGGACCCAGCATTTGAAAGCAGCGTGCCCTGTGCAGCTCTTCCCTTCGGACAGCATCGCACTGCAGGATTCGGTCAAAGCGTGGACTTGATGATCCTGGAGGTCTTTGCCAACCTTAATGAGCCATGATTGCAACCCCCCAGGTGACACTGAGCCCTGCACCAGGTGAGGACAGGCCACTGCTGCACAGCCCCTGGCACAGGAACAGGATGGGGGTTGCACACTCACAGCTGCATCCGCGCCGGCAGCCAGTGGGAAATGTCCTGCCTGAAGGTACGTCAAGTGTCAGTCAGCCATCAGGACAAGCAGGTTTCAAATATCCACTCAGTCCCACATTCCTGATTCCTTCAACAGGCCTAAATTAGGATTGTTGTACATATCCTAAGACCCCTGGCACTGGACTGTTTTCTCTTACTTTATGGCTAAAAGAAAAAGACAGGTTCTTGCTTCTTCTGAAATAGAGTTTCCAAAGGGAAAAAAAAAAGGTGCCTGAAGGAGAGTAATTATTGTATTAAATTATCAATAAATTGTAAGAAGTACAAGCGACTCAAAATAGCTTCATAAAGATGAGTGAATATGATATGAAGAGGTGCCTATGAATCACACTCCATCTCTCATATTACCACAAAATAATAATGGTTCGTACATTTTACTACGAAACTTTCCGCTGAAGGTGCCAGAGATCTTTACAAACATTAATTTCACCTCCCAGCCTCCCAGATGGGAAGCCCCATCTCCACCCAGAAAAGCTCAGGGAGCAGGAACGTGCCATTCACCTCACACGACACAAGGTGCTGCAGCAGAGCTGGGAACAGGCGCAGACCCCGGCCTCCCATTTTGTGCAGTAACCACAAGATCATCAAATGTCACCCACTTATTCCATCTCCTCACCAAACCACTGCTGATTATTACTTCTGTTTCTTTTCCCAGCAAGTCATTTTCTTTGTCAGGGAACTGCAGTGTGCCTGGCACCCCCAAATGCCTTTGGAAAAGGTGGACAGAGAAACGCAGCACTGTGGGGCCACGACGCAGGGACAGGTCTTCCCTGCACTTGCTTAAATGTCCTACCCATTACACCTCATCCTCTCTGAAGTGGGATTTGAGGTGAATGAACACATTTCTTCCCTAAACCCCAGCATGTCACAGGCTTCAAGCAGCCATTCTGCAGCTCTGTGCACGCTGCTCACGTCACTCTCACAACACGTAGAAGAAACTGACTCCGTTTTAAAGGGAAATATTATTTGCTGCTTCAAAAATCACTCAGGTTATCAAAGGCATGTTCTTTCAAAAGCAAGTCAGTGTAACCAAGTTCACCCTTCCCCAGCCTGGGTTACTTACACAGACACTTCCTGTTGTCCCTATTCCAGGGATCTCTGACTTTAGTCAGAGTTCTCTCCCTCTGCTCTTTGCTTTTGTCACTCCATCCCTTCTCAGTACTTGCTTCTCTCCTAATCCTGCTCTCTCGCCATTTCTAGTCTCTTCCCCTCCTTTCTTTACAGTCATTTCCATTTTCTTTGAAATGTTTTGGCATTTAATGCTGGCTTTATTCTTCCTTCTCCATCTGCTGCTCTTGTCTTTCTAAATCTCTTCTGGAGCCTTCTCTCGGGAGAAAGCAAGAGAGATGTACTCTGTTCCATGTACTGCTTCTTCTTTCTGGATTTCAGTTCTCTTCTTTTCCTTTATGGCTTGGAATCAGACAATTCCCCTGTCCCTGGAAGCTGATACCAGCTGCAAGGTCTCCTTACAGCCCCACAGCAGCTGGTACTGTGCTGTACTGGATCTCCTGCTCCCTTTGAACACAAGGATCTCAGGGAAAGCACTGGGAAATATCTGCCATTTCTCCTAGAAATACTACAAGACCAAGACTGCGGAAAGCAAAATTACTGGTAGATTTTACTCCTCTGCCTTGTGCTCAACGTTTGTGGAATCCTTTGGCCATGGAGACTTGCTCCACCAGCTACAATCCATTTTCCAAGGGAGTTTCCCCCTCCCTAAGGGTTTTTCTTCTCTGTAAAATCTTCTGTTTCATTATCAGGCTTACAGGGAACAAAGGAGAAATACCCAAGCTTAACTACTAAAACTGCTTTTAGACAAATCTCCCCTATATTGTCTTTCCCACAGATTTTCATTTGGGACTCAAAGGCTCAGCTCTAAGACGTCTCTTCCCAGCCTGTTCACTTGGCCTCTGTTCCCAGGAAGGGAAATAGCTGGAACGTGGAAGATGACAAGGACATTTGCCAATGTGAAGCACAACAACAAATTCCTCTTGGGAAAAGTGCAGCCCTATCTGCATGTGTACCTTTGAACTACAACACAAGACATAACAAAAACTGATCACAGATTAAGCAAAGCAAATATGAAGAGAAAGGTGAAAGGATTTTTTTCAGCTATCAATTTTTGTTTATTTCCAAACTTCAACCTAAAGTCTGACTTTCTGTAAAAGTTTTCCTTATATTTGTTATTAACAGGTATGTTTGTTATTGTCATACCAGTGGGAATGATGCCTCCTAAAAGTTTTTGCTTTCAGAAAGGCTGGAGGAAAATAAACAGCTGAAAAAAACCCCTGCAGCCAGCAAGATAGATCTCGCAAAAAAGGATAAGATTTAAGTCACAAAAGTTACAAATCCTTTACAGTTGCAGTTATGTTGCCAATACACAGAAATAAAATAGAAGAAATGAAGCATTTATCAAGGTTCCAAAATAAAGTGAACAAGAACATTAACAAATGCCATAGCTTATAAAAGGCTCAAAGCACTCAGATCCTCCCTTCTCTCACAAGCTCAAAAGAGAGTCAGTTGTTCCTTAGTTTGATTTCATATGTTTCACACACCACCTTTTCTCTGGTCACAGAGATTTTGCTTCATTCAATGCCTAGAATATACCTAACCATGGAATGAGCAGCAGCCATCACGCCAGAGGAGTGGAGAATCCCACACCTATTTCTCAAGGTTTTCCACTGTTGTTTCTAAACAAATGTTTTAAACATAAAGCATATTCTCATGGATTTATTACAAGCTAAAAGGGAAATATGTATTTAACAAGATACAATTCCTCTGAAATGTGCTGAGCTAAAACCCAAAAAGAGACCAAGAAGGAACGTGATCATCCTGCCCTACTCTCCTCTGGCAGTTCCATGTTTATGGTCTCCTACTTCCCATCTGAAAACAGCAAATTCTCATGCCTACATGTGCCATAACAAGTTCACCAGCACAAAAAGTGAGAACTCAGTGATTCCTTTTCCCTGATGATTATTTGAAAGGTATCTACAATGGTAACAACGACAGATTTTCAGATCAAAGCCTGATTTAAGCTGACCGACCCCTTCAGCGTTTCTAAAGAAATAATGGATTATAAAACTAATTCAGTGAAAAATGAAAGTAAAAATAGAAGCGATGAGACATCTTCTAAATAAGCAAAGCTGCTTTTACAGCATGCTGAATAACTGGAGTGTGGTAAACATACCACTGTTATAAATAACAACCAGCCTTTTGACATTGTTTTTTCGTTAATGATTTCAAATTCTTTATAAGCCTTAACGAAGCAAACCTCACGGTTCTCCTGCAAAGTGCAAAGAATTACTCCCATGTATAGGAGGAAAAATTAAGATATAAGGACAGAAAACAATGCTTCAAAGTTACAAGGGCACATTGTACAGAGCATTCAGGAAGTCTCACAGTGTAAGAGAAAAACCATCCTCCAGTTCAGATGAGAGTGCTCCCTAAGTGACTGATTTGTAGCATTTACACATCATTTAATTTTACACAAGAGGCATCAAAATTTTTAGGTTTAACCATAATTAGTAAACGATCAAGACATATCAAAGTTTTATACTGCTACGTAAGGCCCAAACAAATTCTTTTTAAATGGAAACTCTAATGATTTCTCCCTGGTGAGGCACTTTCTTGTTTTCCTTCAAGACTTAATCATAAAACCATTAAAAGTAACATTTTGTGTTAAAAATGCTAGCAGCTGCCAACAGATAATACACAGCACTTTGGCAGTTTATAGATAAATAAACACCAGACCAGGCACAACGTTAGGAAGTAATTGTGTCTCATTACCTTTGTGGTCTTCTTGGGCCAGCTGACCACAGGGACACCCGAAATGGCAAGGTTTTGGTCATCATCAGCATGTTCCTTCAGTATGTTCTGTTGCAAATGAAAAGGCCTTTATTAACCAGAGAAACATTTCTCCATCTGAAGAGTGCAGAGACCTACAGAAGACAACACTCTGCTCTGATGACAGAATGACAAGACGTCTGCAAGTTACTTTTGCTTCCAAACTTCCAGTTCCCACTGCAACTTTCGCACCTGTTAACAACCAAGGTGTGAAACTTCTTGAAAAACAGGCACCAAAATCAGCCATCAATCACCTCAGATGTACAGAATTCTTTAATATTGCTGTGTCCAAGACTGGTGTATTACTATCACCTTTCTCCCTCAAACTCCATGTCATTAAATCCCAACTGACCCCACAACTGACCCCTTCTCTCCTCATCAAGGCTTCAAAAGGCCTGAGAAGCATTGAGGCTCTGCCCCTGTTATTTCAGCTGTCACAGGGCATCAGGTGTGTAGTCTGGAGCAGTGCTCAGAAGCCTGGTCATTCAGGTAAGCCAAGAATAAAAATGTACTCTGGAACCTTTCGTGGTTTTGCATGTGGCAATCCAAGAGCCCCATCATTCCCACTGCCCTTCCTTCCCCCAGGACAGGACAGAGCTCCTGGAATCCAGTTCCCTTTATGTGACCAGCTGAGGCATCCAAGTTCCTGAGTGTTCACTAGGAAAGGATCTGACTACGGACAGCATTAAGGGAAAAAGATTGGTCTCCCCTCCCTTCCACCCCCACCAAACCCTTTTCTTTGATGCACTGTTCTAGAAATTTCATGAGTGGGTTGCACAGGCTGACACAGCTTCCACCACTGTGAATCACTCCCATGACCAGTAACTCAACACAGAGGTGGTAAAACACTCAGTGGTGCAGCTGGGAATAGTCCACGCTCGCCTCCTGTGACTCCCTACATGCTCACTAATTTAGCTACAAAGCTCTTCATTTGGAGTTCAGGTGGCTGAAAAGGAAGAAATTAAAGCAAAAAACAAGTCAGAAGGAGGATTCTGCTGTGTGGCTGAAAACTGGAGGCCAAATCAGCACTAACAGGTTAAAGACCAAAAAAAAAAAAAAGGCTCCAATAGAACAAAGGAGAACTGCAGACTGGAAATTACCTCAACAGAATATTTAGGAGATGACCCTGGACAATGAAGTTCAGCGGTGCTGCTCCCAAGTATATGAAAAAAGCTTAATTAGCCAACAACAGGCAGCAGGCTCTGTCAGTCCCCAGTGCAGCACTCTAGTAATTAGTAATTTCACACACTATACAAAAAGAGCTTAAAATACAGTAATTGTTTTAATAGGGAGTGCACTTGGAATTCATCTGTAATCATCCAGCTAAAGCCCAGAGTGTGATGGCATGTTCCAGTCCCCAGGAGCCCGAGTTTGGATGAGTGTCCCTGGGGCTGACTTTCTCCCTGGAGCTCAGACAACCTGTCACACTCAGCCCCAGCCTGTGCTGGAATGAGAGCTGTGTTAGTGACAGACAGCACTGCCCCAGCACAGCGCTGCTCCTCCAGACACTGTCACACCAGCAAGGCTTTTGGTGATACTGGTTAGGCCCAAAGCAGCGCCAGTGACCAAAGTCAGTGATACCAGTACAAGGCCAGTGGCATCAGCCTGGTGCTGCAGCTGCACTCAGGAGTTTGCAAAGGTGAGGAGTAAAACCCAGCTTGCCCCAACCTGGCTGTGGTGCAGAGTCTGTATTGTACCTGCCCTTGCACTGCAACACCCAACAACTTTTACACAGGGACTCATCGTTGGCAAATTAACTCTTGGCCAAGCGAGTACCTCTTTTCTCGTGTCCTTTTTATTTGGAGAGAGATCACTGCATTAACTGAGCTGTGACCACATTCTGAAAGTTCAGTCTGAAAAACTGAGAGCTCTCTTGTATTCTCATTGCAGAGCCAAAATTCTCCAGAACAAGGAGGCAGCTTGAGAGCCATAAACAAAGGACAAATTAATCCCTTTTTACTTTGCTACTCTTCGGTTTGAAAGCCTGTAAGACAGAAAACCTTAACATTTCCACTAACGACTGTCAGAGACTCGAAGTTCAATGGAAAGCACAGTATATTCCAAGAACTTGGCAAGGTAATGAAGGTTTCTTGTTATCGTATGTATCACGTGAAAATATTATCCAAGGAGAAATGTAAAACTATGGCAGCTTATCATCTGAGGCAGCTGAAAACAACGGCTGTCTGCGCAGCACAGCCACAGTTGCGCTGACTGGAGCGTCAAGTGTCAGCTCACAACAGGCTGGGGGAGGCAGGGTTTTGTTCACCTGCTTAAAAACAAGAAAAAAGAAGATAAAGAAAAGCCATGGGGCTCCAGTTAGAGGAAGAACGTGATGCTCTTCCAGCACAAGGCAGCCCGATTCATTACACTTGAGGGCTGTGGTGACAACAGCAGGTATGAAGGGAAGAAGCTGATTAACTATGTAAGAATTCAGCTTAGCCATTAATTTCAAAAGCACAGCAAGGAACGACTCCCCTGAAATGCATTCAGTAGAGGGAGGTTTTTTTCTGTCATCAGAATGAGAAGGGGGTAAGATTTCTTGGCAAGAAAAAGTAAGAACATATTTCAGTAGATATCATCTGTCTTGCACAAGAATCTTCTCCTGCTGCCAAGGAGTTGCAGATATTTGACAACCGCTGTTCTTCAAACCGAGTTTCTTCTGCTCTAATGGACTTCCACAGCCCCTTCTAGAAGGGCAGCGTTTTTGCTTTGAAGTGGGGAAGGTCTGTGGCATTAGTCAGATCTCACAATCCTGTTCCCCATCAGCAGCAGAGGAATTACCATGCTGCTGGTAACACACAGAAATGTTATGTGCCGAAATCAGAGGCTGCACACAGGTGAGTATCCCTGGCAGTGTGTTTAATGTGGGCTCCACAGTCAAAGGTCAGCTCAGCTCTCCCTGTCCTGTGATGTGGGGTGCAAACTACACCAAGGAGTACGATGGTGACCTCTCTATTCTCCATGCACAAGCCCACTCCAGCACTGCTGCAGCCAGCAGGGATTTCATTCCCTGTTTGGGCTGAGGGAAGAACTGACCTGCTCTCCAAGTGAGGCCTGTTCCACTCTGCAAATAAGCCTCCCTTGTGCTGCTGCACTCCATCGATCACAGTGATAAATGGGTGCTCAATCTGCAGAGGCAGCAGTTGGCACTTCTGGATTGCTGTGTCCCCACCAGACAGGCACGGTTAGTTTGGAGCTTAGATGATGTGTAAGGAATTTACACAGGCTTAGTTTAGTTTTCAGTCTCCCTTCTCATAAGGAAAATAAATTACTTTACTTCAGAAAGTCTCACCTGCTTGACATTAAATAGCTGTATATAGCTGTGGTTGTATTTACCACTAAGAGCTGTAATCCAGTCACCCATCCTTTACTGTGCTCTTGCTCAGCTGGGAAAGCACAGATTCTTTGTGAGCTACCCCGATTAGTTCTGTGAAACTTCACATCACTGAATAAAATGGTTTCCTTTCTCCAGTTTAACTATCCATATCCTGTTTTCTGAAAACATTAATTATCTTCCTGAAGCACAAAGACAGACTTGAATGTCATACAAAAAAAGTTCCTGAGTCTATTTCATTAAGAAATAAAAGTGCTACAATAAACGCTGATTTATTTGCTTCAGGAAGAAACTTGTTTAAGACTTTCCAAGCAGAGTAAGAGCTTTCAGACTTTGTCAGAGCACGTTCTTGCTATGCATTTGTTAAAAATAACTCTCAAATGGGTGCACTAAAAGGGTACTTCTAATAGGATGCATTATTAATACATCATATGCCTGAAAGTTGGGTTGCCCATGAAATAAACCTTGTTAATACAGCCAAATACAGTCACAGCATGGGTCATCTGCAGGATTCCTGCCTCCATTCAGTCACACAGCTGACTGGTGCTCTGGGTATTCCTCAGGGTGAGGTAAAGGGGCCAGGCCTCTGCTCACTCCACTGCTGATGCTATCTGCAACCCCCCCACGTTATTATCTGTACAGGCTGGAAAACTAGTAGCAAAGAAGGAACATGATTCACTGGTCAAGGAGATAAATACCATTCTGGAAAATGTATTTCTGTATTTCTTCCTCTGCCATTAGGTCTCTATGTGGTACAGGGCAAATCTTTTCAGTCAAGTTTCCACATGAAGGCTGTCACAAATTGTGTATTCCTGCTTTTCCTCATGCCTGGCTTGGGATCTGGATGCTAAAGAACTCCTGCTCTTCAGAAATGTTAGGCCACTACAGTTTCAATATAATTAAAATCATCTTTTGCACCTATCATTAAATACGCCAACTGTTCTGTGGCACGTAAAGCCAGCATCCAAAATTACTTTTATCTTCACCTCTTTGCACCCCAGTTCCCTGTGGTAACAACAGCTCATCCATTACCACGTGTGGAGCACAGGGTGAGGATCCCTGGGAACCCCAAGGGAACATTCACTCACCCTGTTCAGCTGAGGGGTTGAACATCAGTACCTGACAGAACAGCAAGGATGGAAGAGCTGCATGCTTCCACCACAGAACACTGGGATCCTGCAAGGACTGTTATGCTGGATCCATGCTCAGAGAACTAAAATCTGTCACTTGGCAACTCCTCCCTCAGCACGCTCCATCCTTTGAAGGTAAAAGCTCTGAACACACTCACACACTTGGGTTTGATTATTTTTTTTTGAAGCTGAATAAACGGAATAAAACAAACCTCATGCTCTGAGGAGATCAGATGCTTTGGCTCCACTGCACTGCTCTCCACCACACCAACGAGCACAGTGGCAGAAAGGAGTGATGGGCTGTTGCACCCAGGGTCCCAGAAGTAGATGGGAATGGGACACACTTTGTCAGGGGCTGCCTGTGACTATTTGCTGATGAGCAAAGAAAAGGCCTGTGCTGGGAATCCTGGGCTCCCCTCCTGACCTGGGAGGAAACTGCCCAAAACTGCCCCCATTCTTTCAGAGCACCTGGGAAGTGGATTGTGCAACCACAGGGAGTTATGGAGGAAGATCACTGCATGGGCTTTAATTAAGTTACTCTGCCACTGACTCCCAGTCTCTGAAAATTTGGGGCTGGCGTATACGTGGGCCAATATTGTAAAAAAGATGGGTGAAAAAGTTCTTTAGTAGTTCTTTAGACACTGTTCAAGAAGATGTTTGAGTCAACATGGTTTTTAAAAGGTCTCGCTCTGGCTAATCAGTCACAGACTGGCCAAACATCCAGAGGTGATTCCAGAGAAAACAATCCCACAGCATGTCTGATGTTTAGATGTGGTCACAGGCTCTTTAACCAGCAGGGAACCATCAGTATCCAGATGTTGGGCTACATCCTGATGGTTACAGCGTGTGCTGGCAAGGACAGAAAGTTTAGAAGCAGGCAGTTTTCAAAGGAGATGGAACATCAAGCTGCACACAATAAACTGGCAGGTGCTCACTTAATACCAGTTACAACACAGTATCACCAAAAAGTTGCTATTGCCCTTTTTTTAAAATGTCCATTTGTAGCTCTCCATCTCTGTAGTCAGTGCATCCACTGCTCTGGAGAGGAGTAAGAAAACAGATACTCCCACACGGAGCTTTAAGCCAGATTCACATATGGTACCTTGCCGTGTTCTGGGGAGATGTCTCACAGCACTCTGGAGTATGTCATCAAAAGAGGGAGCAGGATCCCACTCAGAACATCTGCATCAGCCATTATATGTTGCACCCCTTTCTGGATTTTTAGGTGAAAATTACTCTGTGCATCAAGCTTGGAGAAGTAACGTGGCCATTCTTTCTGCTTCACCACAAATTCAACTCCTGGTCTTGAGGTTTCATTTTGATTTCTGATTAGAAGATGCCTGATCCCAGAGCAAGCTCGTGAATCTACATCCACAACTTTGAGCACGTGTGCCCACTTCCAGGTACAAAGTGGATGATTTTGCAAGAGAATTTCTGAGCCCTTGTGGTTTACCAGAACAAGTGCAGTGTATCACACTTCCAAGCTCCAAGATGAGGGAATATGGTTCCACTGCACACGTTCTGCCTTCTTCAACTGGCTTTGAAGCCTTTCTAAGCAGCTGTTACACCACTTGCCCTAAAAAAGTACAGGCTCCTTCCCCATTTACCACAGGAATGTGTTTTCCCCCTCAGATTGTGCCTTACAGAGCTCTTGTGTATAGAAAAAATGTAACTGAAGACCCATACTGTTCACAGACTGAAAATCTACACAGAAGTTGTGTCACTAGTGAGCACTCACTCCTCACACCATCTCCAAAACCAATATATTGTACCAGTGGAGAATAATTATCAACCTATAGAGGGCAATGGAGGAAAGGAAAATGAGAAAGGTGAAAGAAAAAAAAAAGCAACTGGAAGTGTTAAACAATCTATCTCCTGAGCTGCAATGGAGTATTTACATTTTGTACGTGTCAGCTAATGAGGTGCACGCTAGGGAGATACGAGACCAAAAAGGACTGATTAGGAGTATAAATATAAACAGACTTTCTGAGGTATAATATTTACATGTGGAACATAACAAGTGCTGAATTATGAGAGGATATAAACTTCTGGCCATTACTGTGACAGTCAGAGAGGACTGTGTCACTTAAATCTGGCTGCAAACAGGAGTCAGAGACAGCTTTGGTTCAAGGAATCATCTCCCTGTCTGTGGCAGAGCAGCCAGACAGGAGCTGGTCACCACAGACAAGCTGCCACCCCTCTGCAGCAGAACTTTGCTTTCTGCTCTCCTGTTGACTTCTGTGCCCAGAGAGCAGAGTTTGTGTGGATCAGCAAAGTATCACACCCACCTTCATGTCCTCCAGGAGAGCCTGCGGGTCCTCAATGCCTTCTGGAACACACTTCTTGTTCTCTGGGAGAGATTCAAGCTTTTCCACCAGGGCTTTTAAACCCTTCAGTTCAAATTCTGTGAGGTGAGTCCATTTGGTTGAAACTTCTGTAGCTGGAGACCCCGTGGGTGTTTTGGGATAGTCCGTCGGGGTCGTTGATTTTACGCTGTCATCTGACTCATTAGACAAAGTTCTTTTTAGGTACCTCATTACTGTGGCTTTTTGTTTCCTCCCTGCAGCCTCCTTCCCTTCTGAGTGTGTGCTGTTGGGTGAGGAGGAGCCATCCACCAAGGATTTGGAGTTCTTATCCAAGCTGTCATCCTTCTCCTCCTGGAGATGGGCATCACAAGATTCTTCATCCATGTCTAACCACGAATCTGATGAGTAGCTGTCTGTGCTGCGTTTTCTTTTTGCATCTGAAAGTTAGAAAAAGAATGCTGAATTTTTACCCACTGTAACCTCCCAGCTGAAGCACTTCTGTACCACTGGGGCCAGGTGCTGCCTATTTCAAAGGGCACTGGGGAATGGTTTAGTGAGTATGTGACAGGAATGGGCTTTATTCAGCTGATTTTTAATTTTTTTTTCTTTGAGGGGGGCGCTTGTTTGTCTGTTTTAATGCTGGTTTTCATTAACATCTACTCAGTTCAAATGACTGGGAAACATTTAGGGAAAAATTATGCTTTCTTCAAAGCTTCAGTCCTCTATGCCTTCAATTAGGAGTAGGCAGAGCTCTTAAGTCACACACAATTAATTTTCCCACAAATCCGAAAAAGACCAGATTCGGCAGCTTTACAGCTTTAAGAGGAGAGTTAGCACAGAAGGAGGAGGGGGAAATGATGAGAGAAAGCACGTTAAAATGCTGTACATCATCATTCTTCCAGGAACCCTGCACAGCACAAAATCAACTCCTCAATACTTTTCCTCTCTGCAAGCAACTAACTGTTGATAAAACAAGAACCCCCAGTTGTTAGTGCATGAATACTCATTGCTCTTCTGAGACAGAGGATTTCAATTGTGCTTATTTTACGACAACAAGACAAAACACACTGAGAAACACAGGGACTGTCACAGCTACATGCTACTGGTTTTCTTAATGCCATTCCCAATACATTCTAGGTACTTCTCAGGAAAATTTAAAGGCAAGCTTCTGAGTCTAAAGAACTATTAATCTTAATTTCCCCCTAAGAGCCCCAGTTGTTACCCAACTCCGTGCAATCAAGCAGTGAAAGCAATGTAGGAAACCAGTGGCCATGGCTCCCTCAAGCACACATCTTTTCTTATTTATTAGACACAATTTCCCTTACTAAGTGAACAACATTGAATGCAGGCTAGCAACAGCAGGAATTTCTGTGGAAAATAAAGTTAACACTGGCAACACCCAGTTAAGTCGATGTGAATTTTATTACTGTCTGAAATGGGTATGAGATCAAGCTGCAAACAGAAACACACTGCAAAGAAAACAGAAGTCACACAGAAAAAGTGAGAGAACAATTAATGAAAAGTTCCTTTCACAGCTGCCATGCTTTGCACTACAGTAGCTTTGGATTAGGACAACGTGAACCATGCTTAAGGAAGGATTAAATGGACATTAATGAGAAAGCTCAGCATCCGGTTGTTAAAAAGGGAAGTTCAAAACAAATCCTGAAGCCCAGATCCAAGCTGGAGAGTTCTTCCTGATCACAGAGAAGCTCCTTGGCTCGTGCACAGCCTGTACCATCTTGTCACCAACACACATCTGGTCACCTGGGTACCAGAGGTGCCACAGGCAGTGGCAGTGTGTGAGGGCACCTCACTCAGCCTGCCTGGCTGCTCAGCTCTGCAGTTCCCAATAAAAACTCTGCAAGGCCAGGTCAGCTCTGGGTGTTACTGCCTCAGAGATATGAGTTGGTCACCTCACACTTTTCATTGCAAATGTGCTGCTGCTACAGGGTCTGCAAACATTCAGCATCTCTGTCCAGTCAGCTCCTTCAGACAGGCTTATGTTTTTCCTCAAAACCAAAATGGCCATAAAATGACTCCTGAAAGGCAAGTTTAAGCTGAAATGCCTGTGAAAAGATGGCAGGCACAGAAAATACCAGCTATGAGCAAGGCAGGATGCAGCCCAATCCAGCTCCATCCACAGGGCAGGGTAACTTCTTCCCTGCAACCCTCCAAAAAAGCCTCACAGATTATTTTGTGTGCTGAGGTGGTGGCATCAGCACTCCAAAGCAGCTCCTCCTCTCTGCTCTGTGCTAATACACCCCCATACTTCTCTTAGAAAAATAAACAGGATTAGAAAATATCTTAACCAGAACATTTAAAACCCACTCAGTTATCCAACTTTTATTTCACACTGTTTTTTCCTTTGTCCACAGTAGCAAGCACACGTACCCACCTCAAAGGCTACATAATCAGCTTATGTCATTCTCCCATTTTACAACTGAGGAAACAGATGCTTGGGAGAAAGCACGATTTGCTCATTGTCACACACCAAATCTAGGGAAAAACCAGGAATCAGAATCCAGGCTCTCGGATCCAGGGCTGGAGCCCCTTCTCTGAGCCACACAGCCTTGGTGAGCTGTTTTACAACCGACTGAAGCACAAAGCCCAGCCTGGATGGGAGGAAATGCCAGTGATCTGGCATCAAACAGGAGAGGGTGAGAGCAGACACACATCCCTACGCTGCCAGGACAGTGTCATTAACAGAAAGAGGTATAAATGTGCACAAAGAAAATCGTGTTTCTGTCCTCCTGTGCTGCAGCTCTGCTGAACAGGAACTAATGGCTGTAACTGGGGCAAATCACAAGCGTAAATAAGGCCTAAAGAAAACGAGGGAGATCACATTATGGAGGTGTGAATAATTTACTCCAAGTAATGCTCTGGTGCGAGGAGAAAAAGCTTCCAAGAGAGATCTCCACTTTTTGCCTCTTGCTCTAATCTATGGAAACAAAAGGCAGGAGAGGAGTGGAGCACCAGAGCATACTGGGGGCCTATTCCCACGAGAAGGCAGCACACGGAGGGGGGCCAGCGAGTCCATTCTGCCAGCTGCCACCGCGTCTCTGCCACCGGCTGTCGGCACGAGGCAGCCCTGCTGTGCCAGCCACACCTGGGCACGGACAGGCAAACGCAACTCACATCTAACCCCCTTCAAACCCCCACCAAAGCAGTGCCCTGTTCTCTGCATGCCTGCCAGTCACCTCATGCCCTGCCTAACGTTCCCCTTGGGCACAGGGCTTGCTGCTAACCTGAAGTGTACCAGGCTATTCTGGAGCACCAGGGGATTACAGTGCTGGTGCACCACCGGATTAAGAGCAGGCTGCTCTCAAAACACAACAACTGTCTGCTACTGCTGCTAATCTGAAAAAAAAAAAAAAAAAAAAGGCGCAAGGGAATCAATAATGGAAGGATAACTTCAAGGTGAGGGAGATTCAATTTTGTGTTTTCAAGTGTTTTGTTGTAATGCAACATGCCATGATTTTTATTTATTCATTTCAATGAAAACACTGTCTGACAGAGTTACTGTGCTGTGAGCTGAGGCCCTATATAAGCATAATCTGCATTTACTTTGTTGAGAAGCGCATTTTAAGCACTGTATTACCAGGGCTCTACTGACTTGGAGGTTTCTAATATATAAAGTCTCTCTGTGGGAAACAGCTCCTGCTCAGCTCTGCTGTGTTTCTTCTTCTGAGTCAATACACCAGAGTGTCCCAGGTCTGAACCCCAGTTTCAGAGGGGTTATCCAGTCTGGGCTCCCACACAACTCAGTGCAAAAAGACCTTCACCCTCTTCAACTCAAAGCAAATAAAACCAGCTCATACAAATCATTCTATGATCTAGCTCAGTGAAGAGGTGGAGCAGCACAGACTTGACACAGGGCAGAGCATTAGAAGTCTTTTTTTTCTATAGCAGTTCACGTCCCTGTGGTTCTGGGCAGATCACTTAACTTTCTCCACAGTTATCCACTTGTACAAGAATAATTATACACAGTTTCTTTCCTTGCTGAAAAGCAAGTTGCTGCATTACAGAACTTAAAAGAAAGGGATGGGGGTCAGACTTAATTAAACCTTTCTGAACTCTTTAGAACAATCCAGTGTGTAGTGTCTACCTTGCCATTCCCAGCTCCCAACCCAGACACTGTGACTTGGGAGCAGCAGTTGCTATCAGTCTGCTAAAGACAGCAATGACATTTTCATTAGCAGAAAATCCCTGAGCATACTGGAAATGTATCACTGCATGGAGCACCCCACACAGGAACCACTCAATATACTCAGGTACATGTCTATCATAAGCAAATCTATTCTATCCCCTGAGATGGGGGGGAAAAAAAGACCAAGCTCCTTCACTGTGCCAGAGGGCATCTTTTCTATATCCATCAGGCTTAACATACAGTTAGAGCCATCCTGTTAAAATTTTAGCAACGGGAATCTTCAAAGCTGCAGGCTACAGAGAAAGCACATCTCTGATAGCCCAGGATCTTCTCCCAATTACTCTTTGTCAGCTCACTCTCAACATCCATATCTCACTGAAGGTCAACTGTGGTTGAAAACATCCAGTACAGACTCATTCATGATAAGAGTAAAAATAATGGAGACATATCCATCCTGAAAAACAGCACACGTTCAAATCTAGTAGGAAACCCAAACAGGCTCCCTTCTGATTTCAGCTGGCAGGACAAATGTCCCAGCTGAGAGAGACAAGCAAAAGGAAAGAGAAAAAGAGATTGTGTGCTTTTCCAGCAGCCTGTGATTGCTGTCATGTCGTCATTCCCCTGAGTGTTTGCCCTCCTGGGAGAGATCTGAGAAAGAACAGCCTCACACACTGCCTGGGAGGACACGGCCTGGAAACTCATTCTGGGCCTGCAGAATGGGGGAGGAAGCCACAGCCATCATCCTCCACCTCATTTAGAGCTGGACTCGTGGTTTTATTCAGGGAGAGGGAAGACTTCAGGTTTCAGCTGTGCCTCCACAGAGGTGGGGTTTTTTCCTGTCTAAAGTTTTGTAAGTGGGGACATTTAGAAAACAGAAATACAGAGAACAATATAAATTGCTACACCAGCATACAAGTATTGGGACAGAGATATCACAACACAATCACACAAATACATTTTCATGAGTAGACAATGTCTTGAAAGTCAGTCTGAATTTAACAACCTTCATGTCAAAGCAAATAAATACTATGTTACAAAAAAACACAGTATGAAAAGTCTAAAGACATTCTTCAAATCCAAATGCTGATGAACTCAGTTTTCTGTGTTCTCCAAAGAAGCTTTTTATCAACACAGTATTTTTTTTTTTTACGCAGGAAAACAGAACCTCCACCAATTCTATGAAAACTACTCCCTTGTGAATCCCAGAGACTGTGGGCAGTGTCCTGCACTCTCTCTGCTTGATGTCTCCTCAATTAATAATCACTTTCTTAACTTCAGAGATCCGCTACAACCTCTGCACCAGAAGCTACATAAGGAAAGAAAGCAGCACAACTCGAGGGTGAAAAATAGCAAGTTCTAGCACCCAAAAGGAAAGGCAGAAAGGAGACATTTAGAATAAATTATGTCAAGGAAATAATTTTTTAAAAGTAGGAGAAACATTTAGATTATTCAAGAGAAATTTCTGAAAACGTGAATACAAGCATGTGAAGAATTTTTTCTTAAACCAAGGAGGACAGAAGACAATTAAATTTACTGAGGGGTTTGAGGAGAAATTAAGTACTTTGCTTCATTACTCTTTAAGGAGAATAATGGGAAATTCTTTGTCAAGGGACACTCCCTCATGGGAAATCCAGAAATTGCTTGCAGATAGAGAAGTCCCCAAGGAACAGACAGTTTAAGGACCTTTGCAGCTCTGAAGAAAAGCTTAAAAACAAAGTGGTAGGGTTTGGAACAGTGGTGTCTTTAGGATATCCCATCCCTCAGTAAGTGAATGATATCAAGATACAGACACCACAGAACAAACCAGTTTAACTCAAGGATTACAGTTCACAGAGATTGAGTCAAGAGGCTGGACACAGACCAGTTAAAAGCAAAGCAAGCATTGGAAACAGTATTACTCACACAGAACAAAGCACTGCAGCTTTGTAAGGGTAAATAAGGTGTCTTTACTCCTTTGAATTTGGCAAATGTCAAGGTGAAAGAACAGCAGTATAGCTGAACCACAACCCCCACTAAAATAATTAGTTTAAGGTTAAGTTTCTGCCAAGAAATGAAAACAAAATCCCAAGTTTCTGACAAAACGAAAGTATGCATCTTTCTCTGCCATCAACTGAAGCCACCATAGGTCACAAGACCCTGACAAAATCACCACCAAACCCTTTTCCAACTAGCCAGGCTCCTTTTCCTGAAGCCTTTGCAGCTGGCACTCTTTGGTCATGCAAAACAGTCCTGTTCCCTGTAGACAGTGGACATCTAGAGTTCCCAGTGAGCTTTTGTATAACTGGAATATCTCCCAGCCAACTGGACTGAGGCACATTTCGTGGGGATCACCAAACCATTATCAGTAATTATGGAGCTGGGCTGGAATTCACACTGGTGATTTAGCTGGAGAAAGTCCCATCTCAATATCCTGAACCATCCACTCTCCACATCTAATTTGTTGTGAAATTACATGTCCTGAGCTGGCACCCCTGCCCTGCCTGCAGGACCTCTTTCCATGCCAGTGGTTTGGACAACAGGAGATTGTTCCTTGTTTTCCAAAGAATGCAGTTATCAGTTTCATCACTGCTTTCTGAAGAGCTGATCCAGAGAGCTAATTCATCCTTTCCTCCTCTAGGATGATCTTATGAGAAAAGTTCCTCTGCATGCAGAATTTGTGCTTAACTAACCTTTCTGACCAGGGTCTCAGAGCTAAAATGTGAAGCACCCAAATTCCCAGTGACCCCAGGAATTCCCCCTAGCCTATGTACACAAATTATTAGCTCCATCAGATTATTCTTGGTCAGTAAAACTCACTGGAGAATGACACCTAACTTCTTCAATCCCTTCTACTAAGAATTGTGCTCGTGGGTGAACATTTCCCTCCTCTGTCCAGAGCGTGGGGCAGTGCCAGCCATGCCAGGTTCACTCTGAGTGGCACCTCAGAGAGCAGGAGGCACAGAAATACTTTAGTCCTCCTCCACACTTAACATGTATCAGTTAAGATTTAGCTGGTGCTTGTGCTATTTTCAGCTATTCTGTGCTTAAAAGCAGAGGGAACGTGGCCCACCACCTTGTTCCATCAAAAGGAGGAAAAAGAGGGAAGTTCAGCACAGCAACAACTGGATTGTCACACACTGATGCAAAGCTCACACCAGTGCCAAGGAAATGCCTCAGGCACATCTATCTGTCTCTCCTCTGGTCCATTTTCAGCTCTTGCTGTAAAGGTTTCTTTGACCTCCCTGCACCTGGGTTACAGATCATGGCAGTTTGTGTAGGTGTTTGCTTGGGTTTGTTTTTCTGCAGAACTAGAACTCAGTCACCAGAGAATTACAGGAGAATTTAAGGAAAAGAGAAGAGAAAGAAAGAAGGTTTAGTGACCACAACATGTTCTGTAGAAGAGCTGCTCTACAAAAGGACTAAATATTCCCCCTACCAGAACACATCTGCAATACACACTTTTCTGGCTACTGAGGTACTGTGCTGAACATGGCAGTAAATCCTCAACTGTTTGGCAAATCATCCCAACACTAACATTGCTGAAACCAAGGAACGAACACATCCAAAAATTATTTTTCTGGGATCCACTTGCTAAGGGAATGTTCAATTAATATAATTCGAAGTAGGTTGGTACTTCATGGAAACACTTAAGAGCCAAAAATCTTCCCCACCCCAAAATAAAGAAACAGTTCATTAGAATTTCTCCAGCTCTCCAGCTCAATTTATAATCTGCTTTGCAGAAACCAAAGCAGCAGCTCGCCTGAGGTGCCAGCATCAGTTCTGAATCTGCACTCAAAGGATTCACTCACCAATTAACATTGATTCTTTCTGGTACTCTTTGCTGAGGTGGCAGCGCTGGGTCACACAGGACACGTATCTCTCCAGAACATACCAGCACATTTCATAGTAGAAAGGATAGCGGAATTTGGCGTGCACCTGAAAGCAAGATCAACACTGTCAGTCCACGGGGAAGGGAGAGAAGTTTGCAGCACAAGGGCCAGTCATCATTCCCATCGTGTTATCAAGAGCACAAACAGTGTGAGGAGGGGGAGGGGAGAGGGTGGGAGCAGGGAGCTGAATGCCTCCAGCATACGGAATGAGGAGCCAGCCTGCCTGCCACGACAGCATCATTTCTTGGTTCACTAATTTGTATCCTCTTGGGCTGGTGGGAGAGGAGAGGAGAGGGTTTGTGTTCTCGTGAAATTGTGAAACTGATGGATGGCCCCTATGGAATTATTTACCTGCTGTATAAACATAGGGTGGTCACGTACAGATGTTAGTCACTAAAACTTAAAATAAAGGCATGGGTTTTCATCTCCTAAACACTATCACAGGATTTTTATCAAAATGGCAACATTACCTAAAAGTAGTCAAGCAGGAAATTAATCTTTTTCATTTGTGGTTGTCTCAACAATTTGATTAAACAAATGAACACACAAATTCTTAATAACTACACATTAAAGTAAAAATCTATTATGTGTTTACCTTTTGGTAGCAAGTTAGCTTTTGCCACAAACAGAGTAAGAATAGAAAAGCAGGATTTTGACAAAAGATCCTGTCAAGCTGTGTACTTTTTCTTACATCTTAGACCTGTTGTTCTCACACAAAAAGCTGAATTCTCCAACACTAGTTATTTGTGAGAGTATTTCAGATTCAAAAGGAAACAAAGAGGGTTTCCTTGCTTTCCAACACAGTTTTCTATCTGTAGAAGGTCACTGTACCAAAGAAGGATCTGGGAGCTCCTTAAATGAAGGAAGATAACGTGTATTTGTTGTGATTTGTTAAAAATGGATGCCATGCATCTTGCATGCACTTGTATTTACACTGTACACCTCTTTCTCCTGGTGGCACAGAAATCTGCATTTTGCAGGCTCAGGTGCATGCACTGCACTGGAGTTACAAGAGTTGCTTTAAAACATTCTCTGCATATTCACTGCTCCCTAAGCCCAGAGGTGGGCACACACCTTTAGTGAAAAGCTGGACTGCACCAGAAAGGAGCATGATCTCAGAAAAAAACCAAAACACCACCTATCTCAGATCAGCCAAAAGCCCAAAGTCTAAACAGAACCACTAACCCAGCACCTGCAAACTCTGATTCAGCTCTGCAAAGCAGGCACTGTCCAAACACCTGCATGGTGATCAAAGCATCCACTTGAGCAGATCAGTGACTGACTGGAATGCCCATATTTGAAAACTGTCCCCAAGGTGGACAGCCAAAGAACTTGCCTCTGTTCCCAGGGCACAGGAAATGCAAACACTCTTAGAAGTAAACCAAAATGTAACGAAGGGAAAATATTCTGTATTGTCACACTAGATGTATCACACTGTAGGATTAGATACTCCATGGCAATTCCCACAAGTTACAATCTCTTAAATTCAACACAAATACAGCTGGCAAATCTGAACTGATTGTTGCTACAGGTCGTGCACCCAGCACTGCTGCACCTTTCCAAATGTTTCCCTGCGTGGTTTGTTACAAAGCACACATACCAAAAAAGAAGGGAAAAAAAGAAAAGGGGGGAAAAAAAAAAAACCAACCAGCCAAACAACAACCCCCTAAATGTGAGAACATTTAACTCCAGGGCCTTTTTGCATTGAAGAAAATTTTTCCTTTAGTTTAGTTATTTGTCATAGAGAAGAGATCAAGTCACTTATGACTATTAGGGAACACAGGGGAAATTATCCATGCTAAAATATATGCTAATAAAGGAACTCAAATTTTTCCAAGAGAGCACTGCAGGAAACAAAATTTGCAAAGAATTGACTTACAAACAGGAAGCCGCCTTCCACCCCTCAGCCTTCAAAAGGTTTTCAGCCACATGCCTGGGAATATTAAAGACATCATTGCTCAACATTTGTTGACAGATTCTGAGCTTCACCAAATTTAGTTGTTACCAATGTTAATTCAATGTGAAAGACAAGGCAGTAATGCATGCAGTGCTCCCATTATGTATATCAATCTTTAATATTCAATTTGAGTTCCTAATTGCCTCGCTATCAATGTTCCAACCCACAGCAAATCCCTCCATGCCTCTGTAATCCACTGTTTGCCCGAGAAGGCTTTGCTTTTACAAACCTTCAGAAGGAAGAGCTCTCCCTGCCATCTGTAGACAGAGATACTGTACAGAGATCTGCAGGGCCTTCTGCCAGTAAAGAGACTCTAACAGTGCTTTAAAAACTTTTAAAGTTTGCCTTATGGAAAAGTATAGAGGAATATGCTCTTTATGATATCCCTGAACATTTATTAATTATAACGGATGTGAACTGCATTATGTGCATGTCCATACACTTTCCATGGTACACTCATAGTCAAATGAACTCTTATGGGCAGGGGGGTAGGAATAAGAGAAAGAAGGAAAAAATTAAAAATGTTCTGTGATGAGTTCGAAGTGTAATATCTGATACAGACACTGCCAGAGGACTAAATTCCACACCAACAGGGAAATACACTGGTTCATCTAATAGGCATTTCCAGCTCTAACTTCTGTGATTAATAATTTACAATCCACTGAAAAAAAAAATTAATTATTCCTGTACAGCAAGAAAAAATCCTCTCTGGAATATGATCTATTTCTTCAGCTCAAAGTGAAATTATTTTAGAGATTTATATACCCCTCCAAAAATAAAACAAAAAGACGCTATGCAAGTAAGACACACGTTTTCCTGAAAAAAGTATTAATCTCTTCTACAATGCCCATTAAAACCATTACAAACTCCACTTGTGTTTAATCAATCTAATCACAGTCTTGAAAAGCAATTTATGATTATTTACAAAATAATTAATCTAGCCACTTAAAATGTTCTCCTACATTCCAGAAAACCAAGCGAATAGCAAACACCATCATCTGTGAGTGACCACCTTACGTATATATTTGGAGTGCCCTTGTTCCCACCACATCCCAATATTTCAAGGCAGTTAAATTTAGATGAATTAGGAGTAAGATTGACCCATTCTTCCTCTTCAGTACCACGGAGCTGGATCACCCCCATGCCAAATGATGAATCCCTGCATGGCATCCTGCTCTGCAGTTCCTCAAGCTGGGCTCGCAGAGAGCTAAACAGCTTGGCCTGTTTCACTGGCTGGTAATTGGCCTCCAGGAAAGCCAGGCTGCAAAATGAGAGTCTCTACGAACTGTAAGGCTGGAGAATATTTGTTTACCTCAATTGCACATTAGGAGCTGTTTCCAACAATAGACATGTTTTTTATTACTCCTTAAAACTATTTTTAAATGGCTACAACCCTCTTAAAAAGTCTCCCAGGGGTATGAGGAATTAAGCTAGAATAAGCATGACAAGTATATAAACTAGGCAATTTTATCAGGCTGTAAATCAGCATTACCATTTCAACCCTGTATTTATTCTTGTCTGAGCTAAGACAATAACAACTACACCTAGCATAAAAATGACTTTGAATATCAGCAATCAAAGATGATTAAACATTACATAGCAGGTTTAAACACAGTGAAACCTCCATAAAATTGCTCTGTGCAAAATGAAGAGGGGAAGCACACCTGTATTACACTTTGATTTGAGTGTGGCAAATTACTTTGTCAATCACATCATGTAATTTACTTCTGTGCCATACACAATGGAAAGATCAATACTGATGAGAAACTCATTTGCAGTATGCTCACACTGGCAAATTTGGGTGAACTACATTGTACTGAGTCTGCCAGACCAGCCAGTGTATGAATGGAATTATTTCAACAAAGAAATGACAAAATTTGATTGACAAAGCAAATAATGTAGTACACACCAGAATCCTGTTTTGAAACCATTTCCCCTTCAAGACTCCTGCATGGTATTTTTAGTTTTTGGGGGGATGTTATTATTTCTAAATCACAGTATTGATTTTCCTGTCTTTTATCAAACTTCTGTATGCCTTAGCTGCACGGCTTCTATTTTGTTTCTGTCCAGAAATTCTTGCTATTCTTCATCTGTTCACAGAGTTCTGATTTTCTACATCTGCCCACGAGCACAAGTTTGTGAGCACAGGTACAGACTGTGCGTAACACATTGCCAGCACACAGCAACATCCAAGTGCTGAAATTGCTTCTGTGAAGCCGTGGATATTCTGGGCTGCTGGCTTTCATTGGTCTTTTTTAAAGCACTCCAGTATTTTTGAAAGGAAAATGATAAAGAACTACACAGACTTCAAAGAAAATTTCAACAAAAAATGACAAGAACAAAGGTCTGATGTGGGATTTCCAAATGTTGCAGTGTCCCTTTCCCAATAAAAGGTGACAGGACATTTTTCAAGATGCAGATACCCAACTCCCAGAACCTCCTCACAGGATCAGGGTACCGGTAAATTAGTTCCTAGAAGTTACCAAAATATTTGGCTGTTACAAGGAGTTTTGCCTGCTGGCATAAAAAGCTTAGAAAATCAAAGCTGCACCCAGCTTCCCAAGGAGAAGGGCCTGACATGAAGCACGACTGAGCAGTTACAACCCAAGGTGTGTGATCTCGGATTGCTCAAGTCCTGTGTGAACAAAATGTCAGTTTTTATTCAACTTAAGGAAAAAAGTGTGTTTCCTTCCCATCCTCCCCAAAGACTTCAATGGAAATAACTCATTTCTGGCATCGATCCTCCCTCCCAGTCTCCTCCATTCTCCATGTGAGCTGCCTGTGCAAACATCCTTGCCAGCAACAACACACCCTCCCCTGCACACCTGCAGTGTACTCCCAGCATGTGTTGCTGGTTCTTATTTACAGTCACTCTGCAAACCTTCCTGTGCCCAGCACCTCTGCCAGGCCACGCTGAGCCCCCTCCTGCTTCTGTCACTGGAACTTTCCTGTCCAAGTCCCTCTGCACTTTCTCGAGACACTTGACACTCTCACCTGTTCAAAGCCAGGCTAAATCCACTCTGGTCTCTACCTCTACCTCTGCTCTCTGCCACATTCCCTCTGTTCTAATTCCCCCTGAATTTCAGCTTTTGTCATCTCTCTTCCACTAAGAATTCATTTTTCTGCTTCTCTTCATTAAAGTCACTCCAGGAAACCAACTTCTCCCACCATTGTTTTGAAATGTGAAGATTACCAGGCCTTGTACCCGCTGGGAAGCCAGGGAGGCTGAGGGGAGGCCACCCTTCCTCCCACTGAGTCAGAGATGCACTTCAAAACAATTTTTATTTGCTTCAGGCCTATGCACTCTCACTGCAAAGAAAGCAATTTGGGGTAAAAGCCAACTTGGAGCAAGAACTGTGCCTCTTGTAGAGGTTAACAAAAGTGAACTGCATTCATGTCCACGACATACCATTTTAGTAGTTTTTAGTGAAGAAGAATTGCAATTTCCTGCCATTTTGCCAGCCCAAATCTCCATTAACACCAGAGCTGGCACCTGTGTCAGTGGTTTGCCAGCACTGTCTCAGAGGGAGGCTTCCAAAATAGTCCCCACCTGGATTGCACATCCCTCTGGTCCGTTTTTATGTCAGAATGCCACGACGGCCTTGCACACTTATTTAACTAATTTAACTTATTTAACACTTAGAACAGTGGCACTTCCTTCAGATCCTGCTGCTTTATGAAACCCAAAGGATCTGATGAGTAGGTGCCTTGTTTATTAACCAAGGATAAAAGTGTCACTCCCAACAAAGAGGAGGCACAGTAACCTCCCCAAGCCTTGCCATCAGGTAGGTGCTACAGCCAGATGAACATCACAATGTTCAGATTAATGTCCCACCCCAGACTCTCTATTCCAAGAAATTCTTGCATGGTATCAAGTCACTGTAGTGACTGCCAATTACAGAAGTCATTTCATACACAACTTCTGCACAGCTTTGTCAGTTGAGCTGTGGGCAGCAGAACCAGCCCAGTGCCATCAGTTCTCTCAGGTATCCATCCCAGGTAAGCACAAAGGTGGTAAGCAGAGGGTTACCAGAAATACTGGCACAAAGGTCTGTAAAGTGCAATATGTTTTTGTGCAAAAGGGAAGGTGTTTTATGAAAGTTTAACAGGCAGACAAAAGACACAGAAGGGACACATCTGCGGGAAGCAGATGAGAAAATCCCACTAAAAATAACCAACATTTGAAAGTCTCATTAATTCATGTTTACCTCTTGTTTCAACGACTGTGACACGGAGATCCCGCCAGTTGTTGTTTGTCAGAAGGGAATAGGAGAGAGAGACTATGACAGATCATAGTCACAAAGAACTGCTCAGTTAAAAAGAGAATCAAGTATCCTTACCCTTGTTCTGTCCTCAATTTCATAGATGCGAAGCTGCATGGGAACATTAAAGCTATGCAGGATATTTCCACCAAACACCAGAGAATCTACTGGAGTATAAACCGCGTGTATCCACCCTAGAGAGGGAAAGCAAAGAACTGAGAATGCCTCGTGCTACGTAGCATTACAGAGCAATTTATCATCAAATTTTAACAACCCCCTGAATCCCACTGTGCAGGGGATGAGAAGTTAAAGCAGTGAAAGGTTAAATGGGATGCTCACAGCCACACTTCAGGACTAGTCAAGGTGCAGAAGGGCACCTTGTGACGTGCAGTCTTGCAACCCTCTGTAAATCAGTTCTTCTGTTTATTCACCGAACAGTTACAGTGTTTACTGAGCACACGCAAGTTTGTGACTCAGCCACGTCCATGACTAAGAAGTAAATTCAGTCTGTTCCACACACTTGGCTCTCAGACTGGCACCTCCAGCACGGCTGCAAACCATGTCAGCACTAGTGGTGGGCCAAGGGTTGTGGAACTGGACTGAGGCACACCAAACTTCCTTCACACTAACACCAGAACAAACACCTTCAGACATAAAAGATTTCAAATTATTACCACCTTCAGAGGTGGAAGTTTCATCCCCCACAATCGACTTCCTGAAGTAACTGAGAAATCATTTTCACTGCAAGCCTCAGGTTAAGGGATTTAACATTTCTAGTACTGGAGCTGATGAGACTGTTCTGACCCAATCCTGTAAGGGACTGAATTCATTTCACAGGCTCCAAAGAATCTTCTATCACAACGAAAATCCGGGCACAGCAATTCAGGCAGCCACACACCAGCTCTTCTGCCTCTGCATTGTTTGCTTGGTCTGTCAGGAGCTGAAGCTCTGGCTATGCAAGACTGTAGCCTCTGATCTCTGCAGTGAAAAAGGAATTGATCCTGCTAATGATCTGGGACCCACAGAGACCTGAAGCTTTTTTCCCCCTGCTTTTTTAATGAAAAGCATTACAATTTATAAACCAGCAGACAGCAAAGCAACATGGGGGGCAGTCAATTTTCTCCTGACTGTGCAGTACTTTCCATTAAAGCTGTGGCAGCTTTCCTTCACTTCCAGATCAGTGAGGGAGCAGGGAAATGCCATTCAGCCTAGAGGGTTTTCCAGCCAGCAGCCACAAAAGTGCTCCTCCACAACAATCTTTCAACCATAAAGGCCTGCAAAGCTCTATCTGGGAAGTCCTTGAGCCACAGCAGATGGCAGGACTGGGGCTTTCATTTAAGGGCATTTTGGTAGAAGAATGATAGGAAGGAAAAGAAATCAGCACTGGAATTTTCTCCCTGGAAACACAAGCTCATCACTCTGAATACATTTTTCTGAATTTCAGAATCACTGAATGGTAGAGGTTGGAAGGGACTCTGGAGGTCCAACCCCCTGCTCAAGCAGGACCACCCAGAGCCAGCTGCACAGAACTGTGTCCAGATGGCTCCTCAGTATCTCCTGGGGTGGAGACTCCACAGCCCCTCCGGGCAACCTGTTCCAGGTTTCAGTCAATTTACAGGTCTGACTACAAACACTAAATGTGATGCATATAAAACCAGCGGGTGGCTCATGGCTCTGACAGCTCTCAAAATTATTCCATCTTTACTTCTCTGGTCAGTATAATTTTAGTGATCCAGCCTGTTTATTACTTCCAAATCAAGAACAATCAACTAGAGAGTTTTTTTTTTCATTTAAGAGTAGGATGGCAACTACACACATCAACACTATAAATACTTCACAGCTGAAGTAGTTCAGCACCTCACACGAAATACCTTAGTTTGTACTAAGAGCAAACTACTAGAAAAATAAATGGTCTTCATCCTAGTCTTTGGGAAGAAAAACAGATCCAAGGTCAAGGAAGTTGGGGCTACTGCTTCCACTGGGTAAACAAAGATTTCTGTGGTTGGGAGAAGAATGGAAACCATGTGCTGAGGCAAATCTGGGTCCTCAAAGCCAACTTATTGGCTGGCTGCTGAAACACAGGGTTAATTTGCGTGACAATCCACCTTAATTGTCAGGTTTAGAGATGAACAAACTGGAACCTGAAAAAGTGAAATGACTTTCATGACCCCACAACTGAGGGGTGGCAGAAGACAGCTCAGAACCAGGCAGTTGCCAGCACAACACTGAGGAGTCCTCAGTACCACTTCCCACAGCAGTTCTCTGCACAGGTGTCAATGTCCAACCTTACTGCAGCTGTTATTTTAGTGAAATGATCAACATAATTCAAAATACAATTTGTTATCAAATATTTACAACTTTATTAAAATGAGTAAATGAGCTGATTCTTGTCCTGTTTGAAAGGCTAAAAGGAAATATCCCTTCACTTAACTATCAGTAAAATTAAATCCCATCAATGCAGCTGTTCTTTGCGGGGGTGCTTCCACTGAAACCCCACAGTAGCCTTCTCCTACAAATTGTATTTCCTTAGTGAACATTTCACACTGAAGTGCAGCTGGTTTCACTGTTTCCTGGTCTCTCATCACACCTTCCTTGACTTCTCAACTCTGTCCCCACGAGATGCCAAGGGCCTTTGTGTTAATAACTGCTAGCCTTTCTTGGTGGTAGTCCCAATATTTTGGGGAGAAATGTGGAAGGATCTATCACTCGCTTGAGCCAATGCTCCAACAAATGGTGTCCCAGACATGACAAACCCTCAACTGAAAGAAAAATGAACATAAATATAGTTTCAAACATCTATTCTTGCAGAGCTGGTACAGTGCAAATTGAAAGTCTTCTGTAAAGTATTTGAAACAACCTCTGGTTCTGTGGAAGTCTTTAATTCCCTACTCGCATTTATAATCGAGGACTAAATATCTTACAAGCAATTAGTACCTTCAGCTCCCAGCTGCTGAATTAACTGAACACTAGGTCCTTCAAGATGCAAATATTTCTAAGAACAAGACTGAAAATACTGCTGTTAATAACACAACTGTCAATAGCAAAACCCTTTAATAATACAGCACTAAAATCCATCAGGGTTGGGAAAACAAAAATAAACGAGAGACTAAGCAACAAAGTCATCAACTATAAAGTCCTGGGAAGTCAAGTTCCTACCCCTTCCAAGGCAGGGATGATTGCCAGGCATAGCCCAGAGATAAGCACGGCTGTGGGTACCACCCCCTCACTGCTGAAGTGCTGAGCTGGGCACACAGCTCAGTCCTGGGGAATCCCAGATCTCCAGCAGTTCATGTGCTCCCACAGGCAGCATCCAGCTCAGCCCCTCTGCAGGACACAGCCCTGCCAGAGGAGTCACCTGCGCATAAAATAGATTTTGGCCACTCAGCTGTGCAGCATTTCAGTCACACTGCATCCCAAAATAGCTTCCACTTGCCTGAGGAACGTACGTGCATAATTGAAACTGCAGAGACACGAGCACCAAGAGGTGGATTCCAGGGACACAGGACAGAACGAGCAAGGTTAGACAAAAAAGATGGGAGAACTGACAAGGTACAAAATCCCAGCACTATTGGCACAAATGTTACAGAGGGAAAAAACCCAACATGAAAATCTCTTGTTCTAATATTAACCAGGCTGTGTACGGAGGAAAAACTGGAGGTCAGCACCAGAAAAGTAGAAGTAGGAGGAAAGAGAGATGAGTGGAAAACAGGAAGCAGTTTCCATCAGGGTAATGTATTGTGGAAATGAGCTCTGAGAACAGAGAAGCTTGGATGGCACATTCAATCCATTCCCACAGCTTAGCTACAGCACGACTCAGAAATAAACTGAGGAGGATGAATGTTCATTGTGACCATTTGCAAACAAAACCACCCATCTTCTCAGCTCCCCAATTACCACAGTTTTTAAAGGGGAAGACAAGCCTCCAGAACAGGTGCTGCACACAGGGTTAACACAAAAGGACAGCCAAGGGATTTGCTTTAATATCATCCACCACGCCCCTGCCTCACCTTCACCCGTGCCGTTACTTTTTGCTGGATGAATTAAGGTCTGTTGACGTTTTAGATCATGTCACCTGTGCTGAACAGCCTGTCATGTCTGTTCCTGTGTGTCTGACTCCCAGCTCTCATAGCACAAACTTGCCACACAGCCTCCAATACCAACACTCTGGAGCGAGTTCATCAGTTCTCTCCTCAGTGCTGCTTACACAAACCCTGCTACTGCTGCACAACCCTCTGTGTTTCATGGCTTCGTGCAAGACAGGAGATAACAACCCACCTCTTGGTAATTACCTCAAAAACAGAGAAAAATGCCACAAATTTAATTTTATCCTTAATGCTAAAAAAAGCAGTGGAGTAATATCAGAACAACTGGAATAAGAAGTGAAAAAGTCAAAGGTCAGTGGAACAAGAAATGGTTCATTTCTGTCTGAAAGCCACAAACAAAAGCACCTGCTAAATACTACCTAAAGCTACAATTAAATCCTACAGATGAGAGGAGGACATTGACTGTGTGGCTTCGAGGACCAGCCATGAACTAGAAGATTCTCCCCCGTGGGCGACAACATCCCGAGCAGCCTGAGCCAGCAGGGAAGGTGGCACCAGCCCAGCCTCCCTGGGCAGCTGGAGCAGCTGTGGCACAGCCACTGCCCCATCCTGCCCACCACAGACTCCACCACGGGGGATAAATGGATTTGGGAGTACAGACACTGCACAGTCACTGCTCACAGCCCTCGTGTCAAGCCTCAACAAGAAGATCATCCACTTCTGGTTTTTCTGAAGTTGATGGTTTTTATTTCGGTTCCTGGCGATCGCTAAGTGCTTTTTCCTTCCCAAAACAATCTTAGTGTATGAAGCCAAGCCAATACTGAGCAGGAATTCTATTCAGGAGACTCAGAAATGCTCTCAGCTGATTTACAGTTATGAATTATTCCACCACTCCTAAGATACACTTGAATATTTAGATGTTATCATCTCTAGTAAATCAAGAAGGTAAAATTAACAGTAACAAACGTTTTTCTCAACAGTTAAAAGAAAGATATGATCTCATTATCTTTTGAATTTTATAAAACAATTATTATTAAACATTGCAAACTTGTTAGAAGATTTCAGTGGGCTGCAAATTCCTACTCAAGGATGCAATCATCCATCTGAGAATAATGAAAAAGAATATTAACTTATAAAGCTATGGGGCAAACAGCCTACAAGCTCCAAGCCAAAACCATGGTGCATCTGTTTCCATTAGTAACTGAACTCATATTTTGCCTTGTGATATAGAAGTCGCCACACATTTTCCTGCAATTCTACAGCAACCTGGGGTGGAAATGATGAAACATATAAATGTCTCAAAATTTAAAAGTGACTAAAGAGATAACCTGAGAGTGGGCACTGCCAGCAAATCTCAAAAGAAGAATGACTGCGTCATAACAGTGCCCACAACCAAATCTATCAAGGAAATATCATGTTTACATTTTTAAAGTTAAAAATTTCTTAATTTTGCCTCAGTAGTAATAAGTAATAAAGCAACTTGCAATCTTAAGTTGTTTTTAAGAATTAGGCAGAGCTCTGCATTAGGTGTAGAACCAAAAATCCAACATTATGCTGTCACCTTCGATCTGAAAGAAGACACTCAAAACAAAATGCCTCTTCCCTTTGATCCTCTCCACCCATCTTCTTCATGTGGTCCCTGAGGTTCCAGGCATAGAGATTCCATTAATGTCAGTGGAAGCTCACAGAATGGGAAAAAGCTAAACAGCAACCAAAAATAGCCAGGCAGCTCTGCAGCCCTAGCACAACACCCTGCAAAAAATGTACCAGGCAGATTTTAATAGCCTGTCATTCTCCCTGCTGTAAGGGCTATGTGCCACCTTCTGGCCCCATCACACAATAATCCATCAAACTCTCACTGGCACAGCAGAGGTGACCTAAGACCACACACTCCTAATAGGCAAAATCCCACTGATAACCACTGAGACAGCATTTGAAACACTTTGAATCCTTCCAAATAGCTGTCTGCAGTCCACACAGAGCATCTCTTTCTGTCCACTCTCCTTCCCAAAAACATTTGTCTGAGAAAGGTCATTATTTCTGCATTTGACTGGAGACAAGAACTCTGGAGCACTCTCAGGTTACCACAATAATTAAGAGAGCATGTTGCCATGCCAAAGGCCCTGAAGTGCAGTGCAGTATAGAGAACTTAAGAAAAATAAAGTAAAACAAACAGCTTACTCCTCAGTGGAACACTGCCAGCTCCCAGGTGAAACACAACTGTTACAAAATTGCATGCAGCAATAGGAGAAGTTTGAAAAAGAACCAACAAGGAACATCATCCAGTTGACAGCAGGTTATCCTGTCTGGATTTTGATCGTAGGAATGTTGAATAAATCAGCACTGCAGAAGTCTTCTGCTATATCTAATGGCAGCCCAACATCTCATCTCTTCCACGGACTCACATTAGAGCTACAGATTTGAAAAGCCTTACAGTAAGACCAGAGGACCCAACCCAAGCTCACAGCTGCTCATGAGCCCACTGCCTCTGACCAGTGCCAGAGGCTCAGGAAAAGGCTGTAAGAAAGAGAGGATGACAGAGCAACCCTTGCTAGCAGCAGCCCTCTCCTCCCAAAGGAACCCAAACCAGGATGTTTGGAAATTTTCTGAGACCAATCACACTGCAAACCCTGGAATCAGCCTGGATCCACAACTTGTATCCACAGCAAGTGTGGCAGCTACCTTGAAGGTCAGTAAAACTGGTCCTTGCAAAAAAAGAAGAAAATCCAAGTTTATCCATATTCTGGCACACAGCATCAGTGACAATCCACAACTGGCTCAGGTTCACCTTTTGGAGACATGCACTGATTACACTCTGACTTCACAACATTAACAGGCAAACTCATAGCAAGATAAATTTTCCACAAGATACAACAAGCTGGCTGCTTTTGTATGCACCATTTTTACATGTGCAAACTCCCTTGAATTTGAAGTACAAGTGTCTGCACTAGAAATATATATACATGCATGAAAGGAAAGGTCATTCTTTGAAAGAGAGGCTTGCCAAGAAATTGAGAGAAAAGCAAACAAGCTTAACATATTTCAAATTATGGCAAAATCTTGCTTGTAGAGGACAACAGGGAAGAGAAGAAAGACAATATCCATGTCAGAGGTCCATCATTCAATCAAAATTACTTATAGAGAAAGACTAAGACTTAAAAGAGCAAGTGGATTGAAAAAAGGATGGATTTTTGTGTATGCTTAGTTTTGAGCTTGGGCTTAGGCAACAACAGTGATGTTTAGGAGGACATGAGAGAAACTAATGTGGTGTCCAGAGACCAAGAGAGAGGGAAATCAATGCATAATGAATGCACCACTTGAGAAAACAAGTGCAAGGAGAGAAGTGAAAGACAATTTACAGAGAATAAAGACTGGAGTGGAGGGTGAAGGGCATGAGAAGGAGAGAGAAAGGTTCCAGTGAAGTTATGCAATGAGGTAAAAGGAGAAAATACTTATAAAGGGAGAAGCACTGAAGATATCAAAAACCTGGTTAACTGGCATTAACTTAGTGAGCAGTATTTCAAAAAGGCTGCAGAAGAACAGTCAGGATGTAACAGAGCAAGTGGTTTGTAGAAGCCAAAACCACATGTCTACAGAAATCCTGAGCTGTAGAAATCTGAGGGATGCTGCCCAGTGTGTCCCAGCACAGTGATGGGAGATACCTTCATTACTTCTCCATAACACCACCACAACAGACTCCAAACACTTCACACATTCCCCCTGGAAAGTCATCACACGGTGAAGAAGAAAACTACAGCAAAAATAGTACTGGACAAGCTCTAGATCTGACTGTGACTGTTAAAATTTTGTTGTTTCCCTACTGAGATAATAACTGAGCACTGAAATGATGCTTTTTCTCTTCTGGATCATCACAGTTTCCACCTGAAGAGAAGTACACTCTATAAAGAATTTCACTTCCATTTGGCCTGTGCGTCAGATAGGCAGCATCCCCATCCACTATCCCAGAGTGAGACATGTTACCTTGACCAAATTTTATCTGTGGTGAATGTTTACCATATGAAAACTTTACATATTAAACTTTGCCCATGGTAACATACAAGTGCAAATATCCTGGGGCACTTTCCCTGCATAAAGACAAGTTCACTTCTATGCTGGGAAAACAACAGTTAGATTTCCACAGGAAAAAAAAAATTAAAAATCATTCCCTGACACTGGCAGCAGTTATGGCTTCCTCCCCTCTTGAACCTTCAGCTGGTCTAACATCTTGAATCTAATCTGGCCATAAACCTCAGAATGGCACAATGTGTGTATTTCTCAACCAACAATTATACTGACACCAGTTACATTAATGGAAAAGGCAAGTTTCCTAGCTCATTTTATCACTTCACCACAGACTTTAGCAGAGTTATCATCCTTGACTCACCAGAGGGAACCAGTAAAGTGGGAGATGAGAACCTGTAACAGTATATCACTTGTGTGGAACAGCCCTAAGGGGCCACCAGGGCACAGCTGGGCTCCTACATGAGTATCCCTCAGAATCCCAGCTTACTTTCCCCCTCCCCATATTTAGGGGGAACTCCTAAAATGCTGCAGAATTCACCTTGGCCCGGAACAATTCACTGTGCTGACAACAGTGGGCTCAATTCCTCCTTGATACCACAGCTGGGATCGTGCTCTCAGCACTCTGCAGGGTTACAAGCACCAGTAGAATCTACTGGTTTAAACTTAATCCTGAAAGAATGATGGCAGTGATGGAGAGGAAAATACCCTGAGGCCCTGGTGAGCACTATAATTATGCCTTCCTTAAGAATGATCCCCATTCTTGTCCAAGTGGTTTGTACTTCTGGGGATTTACTGGATCTGCTGCTGATCCCAGATTCTCAGACAAACCTTCCATTTCCCAGGAGCCTGTGATTTCACTCCCTCACTTGTCTTCTTACAGTCTTCTCTACCTCCTTCACCCTCACACTGCTATGGTATAACAGCATTTCTAGGACTACTTCCAAAAATTACTTGAAAACAGGAGCAGAGCAAGGTATTTTATGGGAAAGGTCCTTTGCTGAAATGTTCCCCATTCACAGCCCAGCTGAGCACTAATTCTTTACACTTTCTGTGACCAAACCTGTAATTAAAAGGTATTTCCTCATGGATGAGTTCAGACTGGTCAAGGGTTTATCAGGCTCAATTGAAAATACAGGACACGCTGGTTTTACAGACACCCATAAACAGAATCTAAACACTAAGAACACTTCTAAAGCACATAAAAACCACTTTCAAACATTAACTAACATGATATGTGCACAAACCAGAGCAAAGAGGTCACAGGAATTGACCTGTTTTACACAGCTATGCTCAATTCACTGACCTGGAACAGCCTTTAATTAGGCATTTCCATACTCTTAAAACAAAGGCAGAAATAATGTCCTTTCACATAAATAGGAGATTTGCAAATTAAGTTTTCCAAACTAAATACAGTAGAGCAAAAACCCTTGAATCTATGAGGTGCTTACAGAGAAATTATTCATAAATGCCTTTCAAATCTGGCATGGAGCCCAAAATGTCTGAGTATTGGCATTGCTGTACTTGGGGCTTTCCTAAGAAAACAGAAACTACAGTCAAAAACACATTTGGAATCACTTTGTGTCAGCCACCATGTTACAGCTGTGTCCTGTCCAAGCTCCCACAACCTGCAGTGTTCCAGCTGCTGAACATGACTAAAGTGACATACAGAAAACCTTACTTGTAGGAGGCTTTTCACAGGAGGATGGAGATAAATAGAAGATGCAGTAATGGGATCTAAGCAAACAGCACAGCCACACTCAAACACCCAGTTCAAACAGTAACAGCACATTCTGACCTGTTTCAAGGGAAGATCTAATTCCTTTAACGGATTAACTCCTCCACCCTCAAAGTCATTTTGTCTGTCATCTCCCAGGCTGATTCTTACCAAATACTTACAAATGTGCACATTTGTGGCCTTCAACTGATCCTAACAACACTCCCCAGATGAGAAGAACGTTGTCCCTATCTCTGCATAACCTGCATTCTCTCTGTCTCTAGGGTTAAAAAATAATAATCTTATCTCCACAGACTAATTAATTCCAGAGCTGAAAAACTACCAGCCTGCCTCTCTGTCATGTAGAAAGTCTACCTATATTTATTTCCCTGGTAAGATCGAACAGACAGAGGCAATGAGTTAAATTAATATAAACAAATCTATGGTCCCGTAATAGTCACGGAAAGCAAAGTCTGATATCATCTTAAATGAGGACTGTTACACATTCCACCATCCTTAATCCAATTTAGGATGGGGCAGAAAGGGCTGAAGCATCAGGCTTCAAAGCAGCAACTATTTGGTGGCTTTGCAAGATGAGCCTGGATCATGCAGCACAGCTACTGAGGTGGGCAGCAGTGTAAATGAGTGTGGCTGGGCTGCTGGAAGATGTCCAGATTCAGCACCATCTCCATCAGCAGAAACTCTGAAGAGTTATAACAATGAAGCTGTTTCCCCAAGAAGCAACCCTGAGGGAGCACAGCACCTGCTCTTCCATGGACTGGAACCTCTCTTGAGTTCCACCAGGGAATCAAGACCCACCTCTGGCTACAGATAGAGGCAAAGAAGCAAGTTCCTAAACTGCAGGTGAAACCTGCTAGAAGAGATCACAAGAAGAGAAAATTGTCTTTCCCAGAAAGCTAACAGCAGCAGTCAGTACAGGTCTGAGGAGAAGTGGTGAACTGACAGCTCCAGAGGCCCAACTCCTCTCTCCTTTCTCCCAGTACACACAAGTGATCACTGCACACTCCTCCTCACAGTACATTTTGCACCAGTCTTAATTTCTGGAAAATGAAGCACATTTAGTCCCTGGCCATTCATCTGCCACAGCAAATAAAGAAGTCAGTATGGGGTTTAGGTGTGAAGAATTGTTTTACAGAGAATTGTTAGTAAAACACAATCCCAGTCATTCCAAAAGGTTAGTTAACAGGGATACCTGAAGGAATGAAGAATGTGTAGCCTTGTTTCAGCTCAATTCTTTGGCACCGTTCCACCCTGTCTCCCAGAAAGATATCACTTTGCTTTCCTGAGAGAACCCATTCTTCATAAAGTTCTAGATTCTGCAGAGTAGGTGGAATCAGCCAGAAGATCTAAAAACAAAATGAAGATTTAACTATTACCAACAGTCAAGAAAAATAAACAGCTGAAAGACTCCACCAAGGCTATGGTGTGTTAGGCACATAAGCTGCTTTCTGCATGAAACACTTGTTTTCCAGGTGTTGTACACAGAGACACACACAGACAGCAGCAGCAATTAGCCCACGTGCTGGAGGTGGCTGGGTAACTGTCACTTGTCATCTCTCTTCCAGAAACATCTTACTCAGAAGCTGCCTGTGGTTTACCTGCAGTTCAGAACAGTGTGTTGGTACAGTACAGCTGGGCTACACAGAGGAACAGGATCTGCAGCCTGACTGATTTCAGTTCCCACCATACACTGTCCATACTGCAACTGGGAAAAACGTCATAAACCAGGAACAATGTGAACGTAGCCATATATGCTGTGAATTTTAAGGCTTCTGTATCCTTTAATGTTTCAGTTCTGGCTTATTGTGCCTGTACACACCAAAGGAATATGGAATCTCTAAAAGGAACAGAAGCTTTAGCTACAGGAGACTTGTGAGGGCACTCTGACCCAGCAAAGGTACACACAGCCCCATCTCGCTGCAAGACACTTGTGGACCACACAGCAACAGCGAGCCTAAAAGCACCACCAGCAGCAAAATAACACATTTGGTATTTCAAATAAATCACTTGTTTGTTTCATAACGGTGAGTGGTATCCTTCTAGTTCAGCAAACTCTCTGTATATCAACAAAGCTGCTGAAACAGTCTGATCACTGGCTGATCCTCTCAAGGAAAAAAAAAAAAAGAGAGAGAGAGAAAGGAAAAAAAAATAGAAAAGAAAACAACCCCTCCCCTCTATAAGAGGCACAGAGAAATAAAACCAAATATCAAAAAAGGTTCACCTACCTTCCCCCCACGGAAAACGTGATACCACACTGAAGTGCCACCAAAATCAATATGAAAATCAGTGAAGCATCCTTTCACACTCATCAAACAGTACCTGCAAGCAGAGTGAAGGACAAAAATGAATCAGTCTGAAACAGTATTTTTCACATCTTAATTTGCAGAGGTTAACTGCCTGTGCAATGCTGCTTCCACCAATTAAGTTTCTGCATTTACAGTACAGGGATTTGTCTCATGAAGATAACGAGGTTTCTGCTGAAAAATGCATATCTCCATGTCTGAGTTTGCTGTTCATATAAGAGGAATTAAAGCTTTCAGAGTTAGGGAATAAAAAAACATTAAAAATTAGGCTGTTGAGAAATATTTCTTATGCCACTGCCAGTCCCTGGGGTGATCTGTTTAATGTTCTCCTTCACCGCTCCAGAGACACAACCTTACCAAAGTTGTACACAAATTGCTTCAAAGTTTTGAAAAATCTAATTTGCTTATAAATCCTCCTGAATGTTCTTTACCTACTTGCCACTCATGCCATTTTTGCAAGGATTAGGGGACAGAAACCTCATTTGGCAAACTAACTCCTTTTTGTTCACATTTCTAGGCATTCTGCATCAAAATACGTAAAGGACCCAGCTGGCAGCCACGCTAAGTATCAAATCCATTATTTTTTATGCCGTCTTGATACAGGTTTTGAGCAGTTTAAAGTCTGCATTGCTGGAAAAGACACAAGAGCTGTGGTCTGGCTGCAGGAATCTCCAGCCTGCAGCCACCATCTGTAACTAATGGCCGAATCACAGCCGCCCTCCTCACTGTAGGCACCTTTGCAAACGCAGGAAACACACACCACTTAACCCACTAACCTCTTTTCCTTGTTCCGGTCTCCGTTTCATGGCTTTTT
>VZRF01002270.1:1115155-1147368 GCA_013396875.1 Vireo altiloquus
AAAAAAAACCCCAAACATCTGGGGAAATTTGTTAGAGAAATGATGCGAAGAAATATGGAGTAACCTGCAAACTCACGAGGAAGAACAAACACGGAGATTAAAAAAAAAAAAAAAAGAGAGGGAGATGATACAAATGAAGCAAAACCACTAAGCAAACACGGCGAGCTGGGAACACAGGAACAACACAGACACCGCTCCATAAGCCAGCGCAGAGCCCACACTCCCAGGCAAACCCACAATGCACTCGCCACGCATCGCTACAAACCCGCAAGCAAACAGAGAAACAAAGACAGCGAGAGCCGCGCCAGGATGCGAAGGCAGCGCCGGGCAGGGCAGGCAGCGGCAGCGTTCATGCACATGGGCCCGGGGAGACGCGAGCGGACGCACAGGCAGCAGCATTACCCTGAGCTCAGCTCCTTCTCTCCCGCAATAGGCACCGCGCACCATACGGTTCTATTCCCTCTGGCATTGCGAGGACTCCCCTGCCACTGAGCTCAGCCCATAAACCACTCCCAAACCCCAGCAGAGGCTTCTGTTTTTTGTTCGGGCCAATGAGAAAAGTATAGCTCACTCTTCCTTCCTCCCAGGAGCAGCGCCGGCTGGTTGAAATCCCTGAGCCTGAAACCGAATACCACAGACCCATGAGCCAACTGCAAGTGCCAGCGCGGGGAAAGGCGCGGGCCTCGCTTCCCATCCCCGGGCGGGAGCGACGCTCCGGGTGTCGGGGGCGAGCGGCCCCCGGCAGCATCCCGGCACGGCGGGGGCCCTTCTGCCGGGCCTGGGAGCGCGGCTGGCAGGAGGCGGCAGGAACAATAGCTACCTCGGGGCGCCTCGGCCCGCACCGACAGCGCTCCCACACTGGGGCCCTGCAACTGGAAGCCACGAATTGCGCCGCAAGACAAAAGAAACCATTGTCACCCGGGAGGCACCGGCCCGGCTGCCGCCCCCACCGCCGCCTCACCGGCAGTCACCGGCCCCGCCGCGGCGGGGAGGGCCCGGCTGCCCCGGGGGGATGAGCCCCAGCATCTCCTCACGGAGGCCCCCGGCTTCCCTAGGGGTGAGCCCTGGTTGCTCCTGCGGGGATGAACCCGGCTTTCTCCAAGGATGAGCCCCGGCTCCCCCGTGCTCGCAGAGCCCCCCAGCACCCAGCCGTGGCCGCCGGGCCAGCCCTGCCCGTGGAAGGCCGCTCAGAGCCGGCCCTGTGCCCGTGCCCTGCCGGGACCAACCTTCGCCCCGTCCCCCTCCTGGGGAGCGGTTCCGAGCGCTCCCAGCCCGAGGGAAACAAACCAAATCGTCACACACCGTGGTCACCACACCCCGTGCGCGCACCGGGCACTTCAAACGCACATGAAAGGCCCGGCTCCTGCCCCGAGGGGGTTACGGTCCGAGTCAGCCACACACAGAAACAACACCCGAGATAAGAAAAGCCGTTTTTCTGCCATGCACCGGAGAGTTTGTGAAGTGCCCGCAAATCACACTTTCAGACCGCACTGGGACCAAAGTAAGCGACAACACTTCCCTCGTCGCACCCTTGCCGGTCCCAGCCCCGGTGGAACACCAAGAGTGCGCGGGGCGGGCTCATACTCGAGCGTGCCGCTGCCGCGAGTGGGGACCGCACAGGGACCCCTGGTTGACCTTCCGGATTTTGGCATCCAACAGCCCACAAGCGCTGGATGGAACCTCAGAACTTCAAGAATGAAGATGTCTGCGCTTTTTTTGTTTGTTTGTTTGATTTTTGGTTTTTTTTTTTTTTTTTTTTAATTGGAAGCTTAAATTTCTGAAGAAGTACCCGCCGGCACAATGAACTGAACCAAGCTGCCGACTCACTGCGAGCCAGGCCTGTCTGCCCCTGGAACAGCAGTTTGGTGTCTGTGAGAGCTCAGCTCATTTCTCCATCCTGTGACAAGGCTGTTCAGCTCCAGGGTCACCACAAACTGTTGTAAACACTGGTAGTTATTTGAGTTACATGTATGATGCTGCGAATCCTCCAAGTTCTACCCAAAGGAGGATTTGTGACTCATGCACTGATCTGAAGACATCACTTTTATTTATTTTGCTAGCTTGGAAAGTCTTAAGGAGAACTCACACTTAGTGGTCTAATTTTTTTTTACTGAATTGTACTTCTAGAGGTTTTGTATCAAAAGCAATCCACAAATGGCATACAAAGTGCAGACAAGTCTCTCACATGCATAAACCAGTGCCAGGTTGCCTTGTGGGACCCGCGAGCTCCCTCGATTCCCTGTCTCCAGAGGCGCCCTCGGCTTCTAATTAGACCACAGCTCAGCAGAGCATTTTAGCATCTGTTTAAATCCATCCCTACTTAGTAAAGGAATGAATAGAAAGGAATGGATGGTTGAACAACAGCCTGGGAGAGGGAGAATAGGGCTGAGGACATGCTAACAGAGCAGCATTCTTCTGTGAACAGGTAGATGTTTCACACAAGATACTCCATCCTTAACTGAAGGACAGTAGCAATATAGAGACCTATTACAGCAGTGCTTAGATATTTCAAGTAATAAGAAGAATTTTGAAGGTAAAAAGAATGTTGCAGTGACCAAAGCTTTTGTTTTCATTTGTTCCACAGCACAAACGTTACCAAGTTCTTAGAAGTGCCTGTTACTGTTTCATGTCCTGAACAGTAGCTATTCACTGCCATTGCATTGCAAATAATCGTCCAAGGCTACAAACAGAAAAACCTAATAAAGAGGATAATAATTTCATCAGGGCTATCTCTTTTGATAAATGAAAAATCAAATTAGTACTTTTTTTTTTTTTGTTGGCTCAGCTGTATCTAGATTGCTTCAGTTCTGGATGAATTTAAACAGAAAAACAAATCTGAGCTTGTTTTGAGCTAACTGAAAATGGTTATGGTGATATAACAAGCTTCTGCCCCTAAAAGCTGATGTTACAACAGCACTGCCTTTTTCTGCTGGCTCTTGGTTACACAGCATCTTCCCATTCTCATCCAGGATCCCATGTCTGAGAGGCTTTTCTCAGGAACTTGCACCCTGGGATGCGAAAGAAGGGACATAAACTATTTCCTCACTTAATTCAGTCCTCTAAGGCTCCTGTAAGCAGCCATTTACCTACAGACAGAAAAATAACTTCATTACCCAGAATTTTTTTAAAAAGTTAATGGTGCAAGTCCAAGTGCGAGGCAGGGTGGTCTCCAGCGCGCGCGGTGCTCCTGGTAACCGAAGCAGCAGATGGAGCGTTCTCTAACTTCACTCCCAGCACGGAACTCGACGTGCAGGAGCCAAGACAGACATTTGTGTCTGGTAATGCCATCTGTGTCTGCGAAACTGCAGCGCTCTCGCTGGAGTGTTTTTTGTTTGTAGGGAACACGTTAATGGTGGGGATGGCATACTGCAAACTCTCAGAATTATGGGAATGCTAAGAACAAGAATGGAATGAATCGATCCCATTTCTGAGCAACAACAGTCATTAATAAAGCATATGAATATTGATGATTCACATAAAAGAATGGGCAGCATGAAACAAGTGACAGCACTGACTTGTGGCTCCACAACTGAACATCATCTCCTTAATAAGGGCTCAAACCCTCACAGCAATAGCTGGGACCAGTATCTCCACTGGTATCTCTACCAGTATCTGTCTGGAGACCAGTATCTGTCTGGAGACCAGTATCTCTAAGATGAATTCCCAAAGATGGAGAAAGCCAATCTCTTGAGGAGTTCATCTTTAAACCGGATGAGTTCATGGAAGAACAATCTCTTGAGAGTCACTGAGCACACAGAAACAACTTCTACCCTCAGGACAGCCCCTGCAGTCAAAGTTCAGAAGATAATTTTTGGGAGTGGCATTATTTTATGCTCACACCATTCTTACACTCCTGCCAGGGCATCAGTGCCAGCGCCCAACAGCAGACAGGTTACTGAGAGCCACAGATCTTTGTTCTGATCTGGTACAGCTTCTCTTGTGCTCACAGACTCTCACTGTTTGTTACTGGTTTTAGCTTTGTGGCTTTTTCAGACTGATGAGGGGTTTGTGCCAACCATGCTGTAAATCATCCTTCTCTAGTCTTCCTGTGAGATGACATTCTGTAGCAACATCTTCATCACTCCAGCTGCATCACCCTCGCCTTTAACACTCATGCCTGGTAACTCCTTTTCCCAGCATCAAACTCTATTGTCACATTTCAAGCGTTGACAGTCTTTCAGTGTTTAGCTTCCCTGTACCTATCACATCTACTAGTTTATCAAGCTGTCAACCTCCACCTTCCCTTTGCCAGTGACAGCAACCTCCGTGTGTGCTTCTTCATCAGCCATCTCCTGCCTTTCTACCAGGCCACCCTCCACAAATGGGAAAAACTCCATGTCAAAATCTGTTGAATTGGTATGTCTCTAAAATCCCTTTGAAACCTACCATCTGGCATTTCACGGTGCAACTGCAAGCATATACTCTGTTTTTTCTGTTAAATTCTGTTAGTCATGTTGCTACCTTATCCTTCAAACCATCTCTGCCTTGTTCTGTTTACTTGCTACATCTTTTTCAGCATCTGGAGTGTGCCTGCTCTAGGAAAGGAATAGTTTTCTTTACTTCTTACCTTGTACCATCCATGAATCCTTAGGCCCTGAATCATGATTTAGTTTCTTAGCTCTGGCACATTATAAATAATGTTATTTAGCTGACTAACCGCTTCAGAATCAAGTGCTGCTCTGCCACTGGTTTGTTGTGTGACCTCAGGCAAGTCACTTAGGACATTTCCAAATGCATGGGGAACTTCAGTCCACAGCCAGTCACTCCAATGACCTGTTTGATCCTTTCAAAATGTAGGAGTATCTTTAGCTTCCTCTGAAATCAATGGTGCTGAGCATGTCTCCCTAATGCCTGTCGCAGAGTCTCTTCTTTTATGAAGACCTTTACCTTCCAAAATGTTTATTTTTACAGAACAAGAGTAAATGCTACATATCACTTCCTGACTGCACACTCCTTTGTATCTGTTAGTAACAATCTATTTTACAGCTGGGAAGGAGTTCTGAGTGATTTGCAGAACACCAGAGGTCAGCTCAACAGCAGAGCCTGGGATGTTGCCAGCATTCGGTCTGGCCAATAAAACACAAACAGCAGTGAAGGGCTTCCAGGATTACCTGGTGTTCATCAGCCATACAGGTCATTACATCATTATTGGAACCCCTATCTCAGCTGTACTCATTCCCATGAAACTTGCAGTGCACATTTTGAGGCCCCCAAATAGTTCCTTTTTCCAGTCATGACATAAAAAGTTTCAAGGAAGACATTAAAGCATTTCTTCAAGGAAGAAAGAGTGAGGTGAGCCTGTGCTTGCCCAAAAACTACAGCTGAGATAGGCAGAACCAGGACAAACTGCTCTGGTGTTCAATCTCAAACCTGCCCTGAGTGGGTCCTGAGCCTGGATAGTCAGTCCAATATTTGACCTTGCTCTTGAAAAAGTGAATAGAAAAGTAAACTGGCAGGAAGGGCAGTGACAGAGTTTCAGGGAAGTCACACACACCTGTTAAAATGGACTTGAAGCTCATTTCACAAAACATTTCTCAGCTAATAATGTCAGTTATTGGCAGTTTAGAACCTGGGAAGGATCTGAGCCCAGCCTACAGCAGGACTCTGACTATACTGTGAGACATATCTGTGTGATGTGAAGTGATTTCTTTGGGCAGCACTTTCAGAGAATTTACTACTTAAGGTCAGTCTGCCACTTTCAAAACAGAGCTGCTTAAAACTGAAAAATAAAAATGCGCTTTTCAAAGAGATTTGATTAAAGACTATTCAGCAAAGTTAAAATTATTTAAGGCAGTCAAGAGCAGAGCTTTTTAAAGACTTACTTTTTCACTTTGGGGTATTTCATCTCTGAAATAGCATTGGTAGCATCCGTCTGTCTCTCCTTCAAATGCTGTGGCCACATATTATCCACCCAGTCGACTAAATCCACCTGAAACATCACGAAAATGAACTGTTAGCTCCTGAACACATGGTAGGACATATTCTTGTTGGCTAAAACTCCTCCAGTGACAGCAGCAGATGCTCACAGACAGGGAGAACCTTGCTGTTCAGCAAAAGTCCCATGCACCAAAGTTGTTAAAGTGCAGCATTTCATCACAACTCAGCTCTTTAAAACCCAGGGGAAGGAGAGTTTTACAGTCAATTTACCTGGGTGCAAATTCTGTCTCATGGGCACCTGTGAGCACCTTCTCTTGTATTCTGTCTGTGGCATTTTTGTAGCCAACAGCCTAGAAATTGCATTTATGAACATTAAAAGGCAAACATAAAAGGGATTGTACTATTCTAATATCTTCCATTTCAAGGAGGAAGTAGGACCGATTCCATCAATATCACAGCTGTATGTGAAAACAAAACTTGGTTACTGCCCTGATTCTGAAATAATTCCTGCATTCTGATATTGCAACCCAGAGTTTACACGGCAGGGAACCTAAATCAGGTATTTCTGTCTTACATGGGCTCAAAACCCTGCAGAATTCAAGGGAACGACTAATACAAATATATGGGAGCTGACTTTAGGTACTGGACTTCCATAACACCCTCTCTTATAGTCTCATGGGAGTGCAAATCTCTCAGTGCAATCTAAATATTCCTGCTTTTACAAACAACCGTGCACTCAGGCCATTTTCAACAGCTATGAAATAACCATTTACACGAGATAACAGCTACCTAACTGCGTTTCTAATTTCTAAGCACCCAGGAAATTTGCACAGATGTTTTAAAAGCTCGCTGAGCACAATGTGATTGGGCAAACCAGTGTGAAAAACGAGGTTCACTCCTGGTAAAATTTGAAAGGTTTAATAAGGGGTTTAATAAAAGGACAATAGGAGACAGAAATAAAGCAAAGGGTTAATACCGACGGGTGCCTGGCAGGCTGCCAGGAGTGCACCTTAGCTAACAGACCTCTCCAGTTAAATTCCAGGGTCTGATACATATTCAAGGATCAATGGAACACCAGAAACTCCCCAGAACACCTTCAAATTGTCCGCTAAGTGTCCGAATGACAGCAAAAATCTGAATGAACTTCTAAATATGTGTTTAATATTCAATTTGTGATCCGCATTTCAAAGAACAAAGAAGTCTAGTTAAGAATTACTTCTACGAATCAGCAATTAGAGCTGCCATCTATTTGTGACCTGTTCAGGCAGGAGTGTGGTGTTCATATTGTCTTCTTGGGTAAGAGATGTCCCCAGCGAAAAAACTGCTGCTGTAACTAGAAAAGGACTTAGAAATCAGGCGAAAAGTGTCTGAAAACAAAACATCATAGAGCTGTAGTTTCACACCCAGCTACATGCCAACACAGCACACATGGCTACATTTCAGAGATAAATGAAATCATCTTTACTAATAAGGTCACAGTTTCACGCCAGTGACTCCATTGGGAATAAAATCCCAAAAGCCCTCTACCTTTAAAAAGTATGTACAAATCTGCTCCCTTCCTCTACTGCCAATTCTGACATAGCAGTGATTATGCTGATTTAATTATGTGTACATTTCTACATTTGACAATTGTGTTTCCAACTTTTTTGCTTTGGAAGCCCCGGAACATTTTCTGGGTAAAAGGAGGATTCATATGTAATGAATCCAAGCTTCTTGATTGTTTCAGCTTGCATAGAGGAGGAAAAATACTAGATAGGTATTTAATTTTGGATGAAGTTTCCCTTAAATACCTTGAGAGGAACTGTGTATCTGTGCAAATTGCATGATTAACAGCTCATCAGGTACCTAATTCCTGTAAATTAAGTTCCACTGTCAAGGAGACCAGTTTTCTACTAGGCTAAAAATGACATCCTGACACCAAACGAGCAGGAGTTCTGGTCACTTCCCATGACCTTGTTCAATCTCCATGGTTTATTTCTGGGAAGAAGCTGAAGTAAAGCCCATCACCACAGCTCCCTTACCACGTTGGGGCGCTTGACAATGTTCTCCAGCTTGGTGTGACTGAACTCCAGGCTGATGACGTTGTAGAGTTTCTCCCGCTGGGCCTCTGGGGTCTCGTAGTACCTCACAAACTGAGACATGCTCATCTCCACTCCTCTCTGTGTGTTCACATCCATCACATCCACGATCCGGCGGCTTCCTGCAAACACGGCAGCAGTCTGAAAACATCTGTCTTGCCTTTATTTATGTATATGTACATTTATGTATGCATATTATTTTATATATTTATAGATACATATCGGTTCTCAGTGACTGCAGGGGCACTGCAGGAAAATAGGATCAGAGACCAGTACTGGCTCCTAAATGGCTCCTAAGAATCTCAAACAGTGAGCAAGAAACTGACTTGGAACTGAACTTTTTGCCCAATATGACACTGAACTGGTCACCTGGTGCTTCACAGAGATGGAGAGAGCAGTTTCCTCCTCTATGTGAATTGATGCGAGCAGAAGTACATTAAAAACTATGAAGAAGTGATACAATATGGTAGCAGGGGGCAGGCAAGACAAATAGCTCTCCAAATCATACTGCAATTTTCTAAACATCCATATGTCTCTCAAGATGCTTTTACTCATGTACAAAAACTATCCACAAAGAGCAAAAACTGCCTTGCATTGCTGGATACTGTAAACTGCTGAACATTCCCGATTCCAGTCAGCACCAGTGGGGATGAAAGCACTAAATGCCATAGAGGAGTGAGCCCCCACTTTGGATCTCTCAACAAGAACTACAGGACATACTTTCAGCTCCTCAAGTGGCAGACATACAAGTCTCATTAGCACCAGAATGTTGAGCAGCAGTTTTAGTCGAGCCTTCAGCTTTACACAGATTAATCCACAATCTTCTCTTTGGCCAACTGGAAGGTTTCACCTCTCCCAGCAATTTTATCATCCTAATTAGCAGTTCATTTGTGTGTGAGCGAACAGGAGCCCATGAGAGACATGCCTCATTTCCAGGAGAGGTTTCCAGCAAACAAACTCGACACGCTTCCAAAAAATCTCTCCAAAACCATTTTCACCGCTGAAGAAATAACTCAAAATAAATTGCATTAAAGCAAAATAGGGCTGATATGCACCATCAGAGGGAATTATTAATAATTACAGCACCTGGCCTATCGTGTGCTTGGGAGCAGTATTTCAGCAAGAGTGATAGCTTGGATTGTAGCTCTCCATTACAAACATCCTTAGCCCCTGATAGCAATGACAATGACAGATGTGATAATGATTCTGCAAAAGAACTCAAGACCATAAAGCCTTGAAATCAAAAAGGAAAATTTATATAGTGTAAATCTGGAATAGTCCCACCAGCCCATCAGTCAAACTCCTCATTCCAAGGCCAGGGAACAGGATCCCATCCTTGGGCTGGCTTTGGAACTGTCTGGAGTGTTGCCACCTTGAGGCAGGATGGGGAGAGTTTAGTTATGTGTGGAAAAGCACGAGTCCTTAAATTTGGTACCTGCATGTTTGGAACTACATACATCAAATCTAGTTACGAGGTGGGGGATTGTTGTGGGTTTTTTAACAGTAAACTTTACTATCTAGGGAATGCTCTTTTTTCAATTCCACAGGTTAGCAGCTGGGGTGGAGTCCTGTTAAACAGTCCCCTAATGAAAGCCATCCTGATCTCTGCTTCCAGAGCCTGGAATCAAAGCAATGGCTACAGCCCAGAGGGGTTAAGGACACAGATACTGAAAAATTGCATTTGAAGGGCTGTGTGGCTGAGCCTGGGATCTGCCATATTTTAGTCTGGGTTTGATCTCAGCTTTGCTGGAAGCAACCTTGTAGAGCCTCTCAATTATCCTTTCCAAAAGAAAAATCAGCAGTTACCTGATGAATTAAGAGTATGAGGAGCAGTTCAATAGCAGGTTTGTTAAATGAACACGATTATCAATTACAGGCAGAAGAGCTTAAGATTTGAATTGATAATCTCTTGACTTCCAAATTAAAGAGTAATTTGAGGGGATGTTTTTCTCTTAAGCCACAGTACTGTCAAACAAGCCCATACATAATGATTCTTGGAGTACAGCTCACAGAATTTGAGATGTATAATTACAGGTTCACATCCTGGTGTTCACTGCCCACTGCAAAGCAGCTCTGGCTCACTGCCAGCTTTATGTCTTCTGTCCTAAAAAGATTCAGCTCTTTCTTCTGCCTCCTGTTCCTAGTACAAGGTGAAAAAATATCATCCAGGAGAGTAAAGAACAAGGGAAAGAAGCACACAGAAGCTTCAAAAAGTGGTGGCAGGCTTAGACATCTCAGGTCAGGCTGGATTTCTGAGCAGCTCCACACACATTTTACCATGATCCATTTGTGTTAACCAATTCCTAGGCATCCCCTTGCCATGTTCTCAAAGAAGGGACTCCATTCAACCAAGCCTGGGGCAGCCCAGCAGGTCCCAGCAGGATCTCAGTGACCCTGGCAGCCTCTTGCCCTTGTTCCCACCTGTCCCTCACTTCAGCTCATCACCCACTGGACATGGATTATGGCAAGGTCTTTTCCTCCTGACATGGGAAGGATCAGTGCATTGTGCATCACTTCACCCTTGACTTCCCTGGATGTTTTTCCAATAGAACTCTGGACTGGGCACAGTGGGATTAAGAGGCACTGCTTCATCTCTGGCAGCAGATGTGACTCAGAGGCGGAGTGGTGATGCTGGGGGATTTTACAGCCTAAAGAAACATCTTCCTCTCCTGCTGCTTGCTCGTGGAGCACAAGTGAATCCCCAAAGGATCACAAAGACAGTAACTAAGAAACAAGCTAGTGCCATCTCTGACAAGGGGAACAGACAACAGCAAGAAGGAGACAGAAGAATCAATTGCAGGCATGTAAGCTAGAAAATAGAATCCATCAGGATGAGCTACAGAAGAACTATGCTTTACTTAAAACCTTAAAAACATATCAAGTTACTCCAGCCCATCTATTAGTAAAATCCACATTAAAATGAAGGGGACAATCGTATATATAATGTCTGTTCCCTTTATTTAGAGGCCTAATGACCAAGACACTGTAAGTATTCTAATAGATTGAGGTGTACAACATTTCTATGTGCTGTAATATCATTTTTTTTCCACATAGAAATGAACATCTGGAGAAAAAATGACTTGCCTCCCACTGCCCACCCTGGTCAAGCTGGTTTGGTATGGAGAGTTGGTCCTTTCTGTTCTGGGCTTCTTGGTAAAACAAGAGTAACAGGGAAGCAAACCTTGTCCCTTTGTCAGAGAGAGAACTGCACTCCAGGAATGCAGGTTACACAGGCACCTTCCCTGCATCAGCAAATGCTTCCCCAAATCACAGCTCACCAAGCCCACCCCAGACACTTCAGGAATGATGGGCTCCAGCTCTGAAGCCATTCAGTAGAACTCTTGTTGATCTCCCCTGCAGAGTTTGAACCCACACTTTCCTTCATGTATAGAATATTGTAACAATTTTCCAGAGAGGGAACGGGAAATACTGGGACTATAAACATCTCCTCTGTGGTCCAACAGCTGCCATTCCCAATTTCTAACCAGGTGAAGCACTGCCTTCCCCTGCCCTGACCTGAAACAGCTTCAAGTTTTACAAGCTGCCAGACTCGTCTTCAGAATAGCCAACCTTTCCTGTGACGTGGATTTAGCATGGATATTTGGAGCAGTGGAAGCAACGCAAACGTGAACCACACAGCAGAGTATGAGAAATGCACAGGAGGTGTGAATCAGAGCTGCAAACGACACCAGAGTTTTTTAGGCTGTGGTCTCTTCTCCAGCACAGCACCAGCAGGAAAAGGTGCAACTCCCCCACAGCAGAGGAAAGAGGAAGTGTCCTTTCTGTAAGAATGATTACCAAGCCTGTCCATTAAGAGGATAAAGCTACCTTGGGGAATTATTTTAACCCTCTGTGGCTGAATTGAGATCTGTGCTGAAGGTAGAATATAGTGTTGACAACCAGAAACCAACCTCCAACGCCGAGGGACCAGCCCGCTGCTCCTGCCTAATCTTTATGCTTCTTACGAGGAAAAAAATCCTTGGTTTGTAAAGGAGGATTTTTGGCAGAGCCTCAGGAAATCTGCCAGCCTCTCTAGCGGGTTAATTGTACCTAAAGACTGAGGCTTTGACTTGCATCCCAGTTAATCCCCCCGGAGCTCCCGGAGCTGGAAGCACGTATTCTTCTGCTGCCCACGGGAGACTATTATGGTATCCCCTGCTAACTGGGAGGGATATGAATCCGAGCAGAAAGTCCTTGCTCAAGTGGAGCTATTCCCGACATTCCCTGCATTTCAGAGCGAGGGTACGAACAAATTAAGAGACGCGTCCCGATCCCATCGCTCCCAGTGCCACCAGAGGGCACAGAAGAACAAAAGGAAAGGAGCGCGGACACCGCACGGAGCTCTCCCTCTCACCTCCTCACCCAGCGCCTTCCCCAGCACCGCCGGGCCCCCAGGAAACGCGTACCCCGCGGATCCACTGCTTTCCCTCCTCCCCCTCGGCCAGCTCTCTGTCCACAGTGCCACTCTGGCTGGGCAGTGAGCCCTTTCAGTGTGGTCACAGCATCTCCTCCTTACGGAGGTGTAAAACTGCCGTGCCTGACACGAACGTTGCCCTCTGGCCCCTCTGCAGCTTTATCACTTGGTAGAAAAGTGCCGAACTGCACCAAGGCGCCTTGGGAGCTGTTTGCACACATCCAAGGGCGTGCAGAGCACGGCCACGGGAACCTCCTCAGCCTTAATGCTCCAGGACTGGGCTGGAGAAAGGGGCTCGGGCAAATCATGCGTTTTAGTGGCATTACGCCTCAACATATCTAACAGTAACAATATAGAAAAATGTTATTAAAATTATAACCTTTCTGCCCTCTGAAACCTCACTATCAACTCATAACGAGGAAAACTTTGGCCTTGATTTCCCTCATACTTGGAAGTTAGGAAATGGAAGAAGACCTTCAACTACATATTACCAATCAACATGTGCACTATACCAGCAATTCTGCAGCTCCTCTATGGTCTACAAGGGAATTTGAAGGTGTCAAAGGGTTGGCAACACCCCCATACATCTTGTACCCACACTTATGAGGACATCTGAGGAAATACACAGCTATGATTACATCAAACCTCCAAAACATGCTGGTATTAATATATATTTTTAGGTAAAGGCAGTACACTTGAAGGTAATTTTGAAGTAAGGTATATTATGGCACTAAAGCATAACAACTACCATAAAATATTTAGTATTTTGGGTGGTATCACTCAAAAATCAGACAGCTCATTTCTAGTTTGGATGAACTAAAGCAGAGGATGCTTATTGCAGAAACAGTGTGACTATGGGAAGTTTTTCTAAAACACCTGTTCTGCTTGATTTTCCCTTGTGGACAATTCATCTTTAAATCCACCTGTAGACAGAGGCTTTGAGATGCCTGTGACCACACCAACACATCACTTCAATTTCACTTTCATGTCCTGACATCATGGAAATACATTCTCTTGAGAGATTGTATTTTTGTTGTAATGTTCATCCAAAGCAGATTTATTGCTGTTTATATCTGGACATGAACATGACTCTTTTTAGCAAAACTGTCCCAGCTTAACTAAGATTTTTTCTAAGAGTTTGGCTGTGTTAGGCAAAGGACAAACTTAAGGGGAGCTTAAACAGGAAGTTCAGCTCTAAAAATAGAACTGGTTCTACTTCCAAAATGGCAAGTCAGCGGACGTGCTAAACATAGGCAAGTGAGTGTTATAATATTTCATTTTTACTTCTAGGAGCAAAAAAAAAAAAAAAAGCACAATGAGAGAGCATCAAATGCCTTCTTTTTATTTATTTTATGACACAGAAACCCTAATCGTGGCTCAAAGCTCACTCACCTGGCACTTCTGATGCACAGAACCCCAGTGGAAACTTATGGAAGAGGTGGAAGGCTATATCCATCACAGCTCAGCCCAGCACTGGTTAGTGAGAGCTAAACAAGTGCCAAAACAATATAAAAATAATAAATGTGTGTATATATTCCTCCACCTTTCTGCAAGGGAGAGAGACAATGTGAGTTTTCTGCCAGCTCAACTTCCTGAACCACCTCACTAAAAGAAAGAGGAAAGCCTGTGCCAGCACACAGGAGGGGATGGGAGAGCAGTGCCAGAAGTGAGGAGAGAAGGAAGAGCATGAGCAGGACGCCAATTTAGACTTGCTTAATTGGCACAGCAAAAAAAGCAAATTGTTGGATGCAATAGGGAGCACAAGGAACAGAGACACTTCCCCTGGTCACAGGCAGCAGCAGCAGCAGCAAAACTAGAGGCCAGTTTAGATGACAAAGAGATGGTCTGGTACCAGAGCCTGGTACTGCATTAAGGGAGAAGTTTCTATTTCCAGTCTATCAGGAACACTGGGTAAGCTTTAACCTCTGTCTGCCCTAGGTCCTGGTTTCATGATACAAACTGTTCACCAATACTCAAGAAACTGATGAAGCTTAAATAATTTTTTTAAGCGGGGTCAGCTCCCTGCCTGCTTCCCAGCACAGTTCCACAAACATCAGGGCAAGGATGTGCAGCCAGCACCAGGCTGTGGGAAATCCCACGGTGACAGCAGCCACAGCCCCAGCTCCCTCCTGCTATTACAGACTGCAGCTTTTCTTCTTAAACAATAAGCTGTTTAAGAGGCACAAAACCAGTGAGTGTTAAATGAAGCAACATCCTCTGAAAGTCTGCAATACAACACTTTAATAGACAGAGATTTCCACTTTATTCATGCACCGCTCCACCTTAACACTGGCGGATGCCAATGTCCCAAAGGGTTCCTTCAGAGCTGCTACAAACCCATTTCAATTTTCAACAAATTAGAGCCCTCAGACTGTAGGAAAATCACTAATGGAACCTTCACTTGAAAAAAATCCATTCAGAAACCCTGATGTCTAGTTACTAATTTTAATTCTGCCCAGGAGAGAACACAGTGCAGCTCTACAACTTTGTAATTCTTCCTAGCCCTGAGCAGGTCAGAAATCCCATTAGGCTGTCTGATTGACATATGGGACTGCTGGTGTCCCAGAAAGAAGGGATAGATTCCATAGGAAACCAAAAAAACCCCACTTGTCAAGTCCTACTGGTCCTGTTTACAGCAAAGGCTGTTGATCTCTCTATCACTATTGGTTCATGGTTGGCAAGAGTATCCTAAGAGCACTTGCTCAAGTCTGGAAGGATTTATTTGCACTTCCTCACAAGTTTCTGTGGAACTAGGGAGTAAAATGAGTTCTGTACAGTACAGCAGCTTCACCAAAGAAAGAGGGATAGAGAGAAAACAGGAGAGGTCGCTCAAGGGAAAAGAAAGAAAAAAGTACAAAGACAAAAGGATGAGCCAATAAATCTCCAGTGCTGTACTTTGGAAAGAGAAACCTCCTCGTCAGAATTGGAATCAATCATTTCAATGAAATAGCACATTTTATTTTATTTTATTTTATTTTATTTTCCAGATGTTTCCTCTTTGCAGCATTGAGATTTAAAAATAAATGCAGAAGCTAGGAGTCTGTCCAGGTCATGCCAACAGTACTTATAAACTCCCTTGATGACAGATCATTGCTTTGACTCCATCTGAGCTTATAGGCACTAGGAAATTATCATTTTCAGTGGTAATATTTATTTGCTGATTTTAGGCCTGGCTTAGCACATTCCCCAGTTCAGAGCATGAAGCATGTTGACAGCCTTGACAGAATGACTGTGAGGAATTTGGAACTCGACTTTAAAAACTAAGCATTTTTAAAAGATGGTGTGAGTTTTTAAAACAAGCTTTGGTCACAAAACAACATGATGGAGGAAACAATTTATTTTTATGGACTGGATCTCGAAAACGTTTCTGAATAACATCTGAGACAAATCAGCAGGGCCCTGATGTAAGTGCTTTCTGATTCTCCATTTTTCCTCTTGAAAAAGTTTGTAGGCAGGTACATAACTCAGCTCCCTGAAAACCCAGGGTTTGGGTTTGTAGCCTCAGATCAATGGGAATAGCAGTGACATGCAATTATTTTACAGTCACTTGTGAGGAACATCCAAGTTCAGCCTCCTCCTGCAAGGAGCTATCCTTATCTCCTGCTTCAAGGTGCTCTTGGATCCCCTGCTCCTCTCAGCTACTGGAGCCATGTAGGTCTCTTGTGGATCTGAGTCCCTTGATGAACTCTGGGTGTGACCTGCAGGGTCCAGAGGCTGAAGTACCCTCAGTCTGAATTCTCACAGCCTGAGGAACATGTTCACAAGTTGGTATAAAACTGCACAGGCATTGGCCTTCCAAACTATGAGAACAACAAGGGTGTTTCATTAGCTCAGTTTTCTTAATATTTCAATAGTCTCACTTACATGAAAAGGAAGAAAGAAGAACCTAGAGAGCAGGCCAGGCACAGCTCACACAGTGGAGCACAAAAACCCCGTGAGAAATAAGAGGAGAAATCTTACAATTAATGGAAAATATTTCATCCAAGTACCTCCCCCTCCCATGAGATCAGTGATGACTCCTCTCCCCTAGAAGAGCCTGGTCCAATGTGTTTTGAAAAATGCATTATTTGGGCACCAGGAGCAGAGCACAGACCTCGCTGCTTCCTCCTTGTCCCTCCCCACAAGACTCCTGGAGACACAGCAGTTAATGACTCCTGACTCAGCTCTTCTGCTCTTCCCAACGTGGCATTCCCATTCACAGGACAAATCCCCACACCAGGGGAGAACCATACATCTTAATCAAGACTTAGATGCAAGTCTGGGGGCAGACTTTTGCACTTCCTTTGAGCAGCCAGTTTAATTTTGGGAAGTGCTCCTTACAACAGAGCCTCTCTAATGAGCCTCCCTCCTAACTCCTCTCGGTCTCCAATTTCACAACTTCCTTGAAACAAATGGAGCGTTGCTCTATAGAAAAAGCAACACTGGGTCCCTATTCAGCAGAAATGATGGAAAGTTTTCTGAGCTGTAGTGTGTGGCTGCTTTGTCCTTCTTTTGTATCTACATGGCTAATTTTCTTTCACAGGATGGAGAACTGTACATTGATTAAGACAAAATTTCCCCTACTTGCCCGCAGACCACACTACGAGCCTCTCGACTTGCTTTGTAGTTGGATGTGAATTCAACCATGATACAATTTTCAGAACAGATCAATTTGAGAGGAGCAGCAAACACGCAAGAGGAATGAACCAAAAAATCACTAGGAAGCAGCTACTCAGGGACACTTCTCTGATTTGCTTTCAGCTTTTTTGAGTAGCTGCTGACAAAAAGCTGAACATTTGCACAGCCAGCTCGGGGACCATTGTGCTGATACACCACAAGAAATGTATGCTAATGTAAAAGGAGTGTTTTACACTGTCTCTGCCCTCCCTCCTGCCTTTACCCACCTGACCTGCAGTCACCACCAGCACCACAATTCTCTCTTCCATAGAAACATCACTTATGATTCTAAATTCATAAATGAAATTTATACACGTGTATGTGAATTCATCTATAAATGTGTGTACAATTTTTAATAGCTACATAAAACACATTTTATAAAGCCAGAATAATTATTACCTACAATGTTTACATCTCTTTCTGTTCCTCTTTCAATATCACCTACTTCCAGAAGCATGGATTTAGGGGGGTTCTTTTCTCTCTGTGGAGTACCTGGCATACATATTCTCCTTTTAGCTGGAATTCCTGGGGCCTATGGCAGTGTGTGTATTTAAGAGAACAAAAGTGGCTGGATGAAAGATGCAGAGCCTCACATAGCTTATGGCTGTTAGGTACATTTGATGGGCAGTAATCCTTTCTGTCCCAACTGAATTTAAATTATTTACATCAGCCTGCTGACATTACCTAGGCAGGGAACTTGTTCCTCCCCACCACAGTCCCTGCACAAAGAGGCCATGGCTTGCCACATTCACTATATCATTTACAGTTTACAGGAAAACTAGAAACTGAGACTCCCCAAATTCTGATTTCAGCAGATCATTTCACCTTTCAGCCTGGTTCCCACCTGGGAAAACAAGGCCACACTGTCTACTGTGCACCACTACACTGCAGAATTGCAGTTCCTCCTAGAATGAGGAAAATGTTCCAATTCCAAACTTCACAAACATTGCTTAGGGCTCTCCCCTGTGAAGAAAAAAAAAACAACAAAACCCCCCCATATATATATATATATATATATATATAAACAGCCAGGGAAATACTCCTCTGCAGGTCTGATTTTATCCACTGATGTTAAAGAAAGCTCAGATCCTCACTTCAGTGCACTATGATGCACTTAGTGAATAAACCATGAGCAGCTGTGTAACAGCACACAGCATTTCCTCCAGAACTTGTCAGCAGCACGAGGGAAGGCTGACCTGCACTTGCAATGCCAACCCCCCCATCTAAAGGACTTTTCCCTTGAAAACATCAGGGATTTAATGATGTAATTTATTCTATTATCTTGCTCCACTGACACCATGATTATAAACTCATAGTTGAGGCAGAGACCTTCACACATATTTCTTTAAACAGTCAATTTGCAACTGAAATTTTTGGCTCAGGTCCTGTTCTTTTGGTGTTTCTAATGAGAAGGAAAATCCCAGCAATAATCAAGTATTTCTTCAGCTACTCCCACCAAAGAAAGCAACAGGATATGTAGAGCCTTGGTTTTCCTTTCACCCTTTGTCTTGAGATCAAAGCCTGCTGCCAGGTCTTTAGGGATTTGACAGAATCACAGGAATCAAATATTGAAATGATTTATTAGGTCCCATCTTGTGCATCATGTCCTTGGGCCAGATGAAGATTGGTCTCTGCAACAGTTACTGGAGCTTGCTCGTGTTTGCTCTTTACTGCCATACCTCAATGCACAAATTGTATCACAATTAAAAGCTTTGCTGCTTTCAACTTTACTTGGATTCATTATACAAGATGAAAACACCAAAGCCTTTCAATGCAGTTTGTGAACACAGCAGCCAAACATTTCCTACGTTTGGGAGCATCATGGTCCAGTCCAGTCAACAGCAGCAGATTTTAATAGCGAATTACATGACTGATGACACATCCTTTGCTGCTCCTACACTTTTTTTTTTTTGGAATTCTATAAATAAACCCTTAGTGAGTTAGTTAAATAAAATCAATCAGTGAGTTGATGTCAGTTGTTAGACCACCCCATGAATAGTCTAAGTCCTGTACTTGCACTGTTCCCACTGATACAATGCCTGGCTGGGCACGGTGAATTCCATAGGACAATGCTGCTGATCCTACAAAAGTGACCGCTGTGGTCACAACTTTAACCTCTTCAGCCCAGAGATCACAATAACCCAAAGTCTCTTTTCTTTCTTACAATCCTCAGCATGTTTGAAATCTTCCCTTTTGCCACTTGCTGGGATAGCAAGCTCCACCTTAGGGGTGCTCAACAAATACCTACCCTGGCACACAAAGCTACAGCAGCCCAGAGAGGGAGGAGGTGATGCAGATCATAAACCCAGCACCACTTTCATTCATTTAGTTTTTTATTTACTTTATTTAGGTACAAGTGTAAAAGCTGGGATTCAATAGCCTTAGACTGTGAGCCTGTGGCAAGCAAACTGAAGAGAGGTCAGCTAAAAATTAGAAATAAAAGCAAATACATCCAGACTGGCCACTTTAGAGAGAGAGACTATGCTCGTGCAGGGCCTGTGCACCTACCCAGGGAGCTCCTGGGCAGACTGGGACAACCCAGGGAGACAAAGGCAGTGCAGAGTCACAAGGGGAGGCAGCACAGATGCCACAAAAAAGCAGATACTCTTCTAAATTCAACCAGTGATGACCCAAGAACACCATTAAAAAAAGCCCAATAAAAACAAGTAATCAAAGAAAGAGCAAGGAGCTAGGAGTGATAGACTGAGGCACACATCCATGAGCACTGCCTCTTTCTCTCTCCCTTACATGGTTCACAGCTTCCAAAAGTATTCAGGGCTGCCAGCTTCAGATTGTGTGATGTCCATGAAGGATAATATAAAGACAAAATTCAAACAAATGACAAAATGGAATGCTTTGGTTTCCCGACATCAAAGACTAAAACAAATGACTGCATTCAGTCCTTGAATTCAGGAGTGCCAAAGGCTGGAGAGGGTCCACAGCGACCAGGGAAGCTTTCAGCAGCTTGCTGAGCAAGGCTGTCACCTTTCTCTGTGCTCAGCCCCAGCAAGTGATTCCCCTTGTGCTGCAGAGTGGCTGGCACAGAGCATTCACTCAGGTGCTCATGTACAGAGAGTCGAGCTGACAGTCTGGGAAACACACTTTGGCTTTTCTGCCCATCTGTGACAAGCACCCCCGCCAAAATAACATCAAAGTTTTCATGCAGATGTGGCAGATGTTTAAGGACACTCTAAGAGGGCCAATGATCCTCAATCAAATTTTAAAACAGCTTATGAAGAGATAACAGTGACATTCTGCCCTTCAGAATTAACAATCAAATCTACCTTATGCAATGAAATTACAAAGCTTAAGAGTTATTAAATTACATCAGAGCTTTATATCTTTCAAGAGTTGTCTCAAGTTCCTAAGCAGGCCAGGAATTCCTTTCCACTTCTCCATTTGTATTTGTGGCTCACAGCCATTTCAGAGATGAGACATTTCCAACTGCTGAAATTAATCCATCGTCTCAGGTTTTACAGAGCATCCTGGATATGGTTTGTATGGAGGTGGGAGCCTGGTTATATGGGATGGGTCTGTAAAGCAAAGCTACTGTAGGGCAGAGTGTTTAATGCACACCCATTACACATGGGTGCACAATCAGGCACTCGTGTCAGAAACAGGAGGTCATGAACATCACCAAACTAAATTACAGCTGGTTGCTGCATTTTTTTAAGCCAGGAAAACAGAAAAATCCATCAAGCAATGGCAATGTTTCTTTGGAAGTCTGACAAAAGACTAAAAAATAGACACCTAAGCTCCAGTAAAAACAAACAACAATCAAAAAATCCATCCCTTTTTTATTCTTATTATTGCCACAGACCAGAGTTTTCAAAGGAAGATTTAAAAGCTTGTTGTTGTTTCCCTGTGACTTTTAGGTATTCCCCTGTGAAGATGGTACAACAGTCACATTAGAAATAGAAAGTAAGATTTCAGAAGAGTTTGGGACCAAAGACTCATTAACTTCCTATGGAATTTATGTGCTTTGGGAAAACCCAGCACCATATCCTTAAAGGGTTCTGTAGCAAACCTGCTTCCTCTGATTCAAAGAAGAAAAGAGAACAAATGAGAGGTTTAAATAGCACCAGCAAAATATAATGATGAGCACTTAAAAACCCAACAAGTTTACACAGAACACAACATTTTTCAGACCGTGTTCTCTCTCTGTTGACTCCCACACACAATCAGATGCAGAGAGTTGTGATCATTCCATTTCACATTCACCAAACATCCTTCCCTCCCCAGGTTCAGCAACAGATTGAATAAGTTTTGAAAATACCACGTGTTGGAAACACAAACCTGGAGGTTCAGGCAGATCTAAAGGATCTGCTAAAAAAATGCAGGGACATTGACATATCAACATCTCCAGTGACAGGAGATGTTAATAAAACAAGACTTTTCATTTGTTTTATTTGAACATTAGATAGTGTAGCACATGTACTAACCTAAAACTAGAAAAAATTATCATTTTTGATATGTAATAGGAAGATGCTCACTAGTGTTTCCAGAAGTAATTAGGAGATAATTTTAAAATTTGGCACGGAGACAGGAATTCCCCCATGTGCTCTCAGTGTCAATGTGGCTGTTCCATCCAGCACAAATTCTACAGCAACAAAAACTATTTGCCATAAGAACTGTGATTTTTCAGGTACAACTTACAGTCAAATATTTTAGATCATTTCAATCAAAGTTTCAACCCGTGATGCCTAAAGTTATCAACTGTATTATAAAAAGGGCAGGTGACAATGTTCTGGACCACTTATGGGCTCAGCACAGTGACTCCAAAGGGAGTTTGACCAAACATGATATGAAAGGACCCAGGATGTGGTATCTGGCCAAGAGCAGGTACAGGGATTGCTGATCCAGCTGTGATCAGGCACACTCTTACATCAAACTTAATATCAAAGTTAATTACAAATGTTATTTCTGCTCCATTGTTTCATAAATGCAATTTTATTTATAAATATCCTCCCGCTTTGCTGGCCATGTACACAGGAATCTCCACCCCCTAATACTTCAAAGGACATCAGTCTTGAGGAAATGCAACTCCCACACTTTGACTGTTATACAGGAAAAACACTGTTGTTATGCAACACTAGGCTGTTCCAAAACATCTCAACGTCAGACTCTGAGCTCAGCAGCCTCAGACACAGGAATGGCAGTTTATCAGCCATGGAACAAGTTCACAGAAAACTGCAAACAGGGTCCACATAATTACAGGGTTTATGCACAAGACTCCTCCACAGCAAAAAAGGTTTTTTCTGTACCTGCAAATGTGCACATGCAGGTATTTAGGAAATCCATAAAGTTTAGGACTTAATTTTCTAATTTAAAGCAGAGTGACCACCAAATAGCACTTCCCACACTACATCCCAAACATTTTCTGCCAGATATTTGGGGCTTTTTTCCTGAGCTTATAAATGGTCATAAATTAAGCAACATTGCTGAGTTGTTTGTGAAGGAAGGTTATCAGAGATAACCTCTCTCTCTCAGTGATAACCCCAAGTGAGCAGAAATGAGGCACAAGTTCCTTCTCTTTGTTTTTCTTAGCTACATCTTTTCCAGATTTGATATTCCTATTGACTATAAAACTCAAAGAGTAATTTTTTCAAAAATTGGTCTTTCAGAATGCAGCATTTAAGTTAATTTTAAAGATTAACTCCTGCTACAACCTAGGTAAATAAACCCAGTAAACTCTAACTTTAGCAGGAATGCAGTTAACAGTCTCCAAGAAGGACTGCAGCCAACATGTCCAACATCCAGCTTGCCCCACAGTGATGACTTCATGGAGTGCAGGATCACTACTGAGTAACAATTTCAGATAACAATAAATAACACACCTATCTGCAGCAAAAACAGATTTCAAAGAAACATACAGTATGATCTCCTACTCAAAATGTAGCTATTCTTGGAGTTAAAAACCATTTATTTTGCAAAGATTGCTAGGAAACATTTGATGACAGTCACCACTTCTCTGGTTTGTGTCTCATCAAAAGCCAGGCAGTTTGCAAGGCTTTGTGCTCAGCCTCTCTTCACAACCTTCCCTCAAAGCACTGACCTGGCCTGACACTGATAAATACTGTGGGGAGAACACAGGCAAAAGGTGACACAGCTCCAGTCACACCTTTTACAAGCAGATGCTTTACAACAGATTTAAAAAAAAAATAGGAACTTGATCAATAGAGCTGCTGCTTTCCAGGATCACAAAAGTGTTTGTAGGACACCTGTTAAGAGCAAAAGCATTCCCTCCCTTCCAAATGGCCAATTATCCAGCATGAGATCGGAGTCTGGTCAGCACAACTACTAATTAGGGTTCTCCCAGCCTTTTTAATTTACAAATTGGTTCTCCATGCCTTCTCCCAGATTCTGAGAGTTATCACAAATGTCTACAAACACAACTGGACAAGTATTTAAAAGCAATTCTGTTCTGTATAGAGTTAATCCAGTGAATTCAAAATAACTCACCCACTAATAGCTTCACATCTCTGACGGTGAAATCCGGGTCAGGCATTCTGTAATTAGCAATGAAAGAAATGTTAAATACTGTCAAGATAAGTACGGGTACACTCTCGTTACCATAATAAAAGAGAAATAAACGTATAGTGCTCTTTGTCCCTAGTGCAGGAGGTGGAATCAAGCAAGGCCTCTCTGAAGTGTGGACAGTGCAAGTTTTAATGACACACATGACATCTTTGCATTGGCAAGTGTACAACAGTTTCTCTACTCACAATGGAAGAGGAGAGGTGTCTTTTCAAGCACTTTTTATCAGCACAGGAGTGGGAGAGAAGGGGTTGGGAGTGATTTAAATAAAATCCGAAACTTTTAGAGCTTCTTAACCAACTCGTGGTGGTTTGCAACTCGTGGTGCCTCATGTCTGTTCCCCAAGGTGAGCATTATCACACTTGCCAAACTGAGGCACAGAGCAGCGAAACAACCTGCTCAAAGCCACATCATCACAGGTTGGAATCATGGCTTGGAAATAAAATATATTTAAAAAAAAAAAATAATTAAAGCCCCTTTGTTTTAATGACTCTTCCAAACCTCCTTGTTTGGCAGAAGACAACCCAGATGTATTTGGTGGGTTGGGAAATGGTTCAATTCAATTTGGGCTAATTCAGAACTAAATTAAATGGTAGCATAATTGGTTCAGGGATGTTGATGCATTTACAGGATCACTTCTAACACAGGCAATGTTTTAGGGCTTAATGTAATTAGAGAGTAGCCTGGTACAACAAGTGGGCAAGTTCTAAATGTCAGGAAGAGAGTGAAATTCTGCAGCATATAAACTGGATGGAAAAAGAAAACAAAAACAGTAGTGAGATTTTAAGGGTGATTGACTTCATTTTACTGACAATATTTCACACTTCACATTGCACAAAAGCTGACTAAGGAATTGTAATGAAAAACAGCCCAGTGGGACCTGCCAGCTCCATGCTCTGCCCCTCATTTGCTGCCCTATGTTGAAGATAAACAACTTGCTTCTGGACTTTTGACATCATTTAGCTGCAAATCAGAACAATCCAGCAAATGTTCAGAGCAATGATTTTTACTATTAGGAAAAACAAAAACATAAAGTTAAAAATCACATTTATTGGCATGCCCATATCTTGAGAACTATTTGCCAAATTCTGCTTGTCCACTTTCTTTTACCTTTATCATTTTCCTCTGGTGGGGATGCAGAGGCTGGAGAGTATCTTTTGTTAGTTCTCTGCCAACCCTCACATCTTTGCATTTGGCTGTGAGGGCCTCACAGCTTTGGAATTCACTCCCTCGCCAGAAAGAAACAGCCTGAATCTACTGACCTTCAGGGCTCATTCAGAGCTCATCTTTTCTTTCCAAGCACTAGAAAATCAGAAGTAGGGGAAGGAGGAACTATTTGTGGGCAATAAGAACATTCAAGGCTTGTCTGCAAATGACACAGCTTGCTTGTATTTGGTGTCAGAAACTTCCAACAATTAGATGGGCAATTTTTTTCATATTTGTATAAATCAAAATAAAACCCAACCACAAAGACAGAGAACAGCCTTAGTCCAGATGGATATGAGCAATTCCATTATTTCTGAGAGCTTCAGCAGCACTTGAAAGTAAACATTACTGAAACTTGAAGAATACAATCCTTGTAAACAATAAACATGTTTGGCTCTTTGGAGAATACACCTGGCAGATTCTTGGGGTTTTTTCTCTCCAGTCTACGGATGCGTGATACACTAAGAAAGGAGTACACTAAGTGAAAAAATTCAGGCCTGAAAACAGCAAGTTTCAAGAACTCATTTTGTACTTGGGTAGCCTTGGGAGGTCCAGCTTTAATTCCAACCCACTCTGTTGCCACAAGATGATTGTACTTCTTCAGCTCCAGCCCCACCAGCATAACTGCCACTCCCTCTGATACAATTAGGGCTGGTTTGCTATGACAGGGAAAAAAAAGTTTTCTTGAATGTCACCAGTCTTTTTTTTTTCTGTTTATAAATCCAGAATGACAGCAATGCAAGAACTGCGCAGAAATTTTTTCCTTGATGTTATGCAATTTTCAGGCAAATGCATCTTGTGTAAAGCCACCATGAATGCTTTGAAAGATTTCAAACATAAAAAATAGCGAAGAATAGTACAGCAGGGTGACTTAATTCCAAAAGATGACTGACTACATTTGAGATTTCCAGCAGTCTGTAATACACAAAGTGTTGCTTGTTTCCTCAGCCAGAAGAGAAATGCAAACACCTCAGTCTGCACTGGGTGCATTTTAGCAAATGGTTAAAGATTTGCTAGAGAACCTATTCAAATCCTAATGAGGATGAGCTCTGGCCAGCACAGGTATCTGATTAACCACAATACAATGCAAGATGATTGCTGTTCAGATAAGAAATAACATCTCTCCAAAGAGCATTCTCTCCTGAGTTACAATCCTGGAAACAGCCCTCCAAGAAAACAGCATCTCTTCTGCTAAGAGATCACAGCTGGGCTTTCCTGCTTTCAGAGGTACAAGTAGCAGCTCATGATGGTCAGAAGTACAGAGGGAAGCAATTCTCAGAGTTTCATTGTAAGGGTATTTCCTCATTCCTCTCATTCCTTGCCACTTCAGAGTACCTCCAAGCACAGTAACCAAACAGTGCAGCTCTGTACATCTGCCAGGCACAGACATGCAGGCTGACTGCTCAGCACAAGCAGAAGTGGAAGCAGGTATCAGCAGTTATTCAAAACGTTAGAAGTGAAAAAATCATCTTGTATCATGTATTTTGCACCCAATCTACCACATCACAATGTTCACAGCCTCCTGTGATCTGAAGCCCAGGGATGTTTGTGTCTGCAGGATGAGCTCTCATTTCCACACTTCTCTGCTGCTGGAGCGGGAGCTGAACTGGTACCATTGGCACAGTGGGAGCTGAAAACACCTCCCCAGTTTTCTTCTTGAACTGAGTGAAATTTCATGTGAACTTCCTCAAACACAGGAGGAGGATGTGGCTGCTGGGAAGGTGCTGCAGTACCTCTGGCTACTGAACACTCCCCAGCCTCACTGAACAGCTCCTGCCTTCTTCAGGAAGAAATTCTTGAAGCCTTTACCATTTGCCCCTTAGGAGCAGCAGTTTAAAATCAATGCATACAGAGAGAGCCTATTGAGCATTTCTTGTTCAGAGTTCAGCATACAAAACTATTTTACTACATCAGAAGCATCACAGCAGCTCCTGTTTGCTGTTATAGTAAAAGGACACATGGTTGTCAAATACCCCAAAATCTGCTTCTTCTCTTTCTCTCTTTAAATTATACTGGAGTGGGTTGATTCTTTTTAATTAATAATTGGGACTCCCTGGTCACTCAACTGTGAGGTGTTCCACAGTTGGAAACTGAGGTGAAACTGGGTAAAGTGATGATGCTTTCAAAAAATTGTATTTCTTTCTTTCAGCTATAGTCAGTTACACGATCCTAATTTCCAAAAGTATCAAGGAACATTTGTCTAAACTATAGATTATATGGTTGATAAAGTTAATGCTTTTAATACTTCTCTCTTAGACACTGTCACACTCACAAAGAAAGTTGCAGGATTCTCTTATTAAAATACCAAATCCATTATGACTGGATATTAACAAAATGCTACCTCAAAAAGGCTCCAGTAATCCCATATTTAACTAGACATAATTAAATATTTACAAAGCTGTAACATTCTGAAGAGACATAATTGTAATGGAAAACGACAGGCATCATTAGAATTCCACCTGCAATGAAGGAAAGAATTGAGAAGTCAAAAATTGAAGGGAGTTTGTTCTCTCATTACAGCATGGATTTGGTTTAAAAACCTTTGCATTTCATTCCTAACTTCCACTGCTGACTTATTTTTGACTGTGTAGCACCACGCTGTATGCATTTAACTTTCATAGACCTCATTATCTGCTGGTTAAAAGCGGAAAACAATCATTCCTCCTCTCAAGGGTGCTGACAGTCTTACTAATTGCAATCCATTTTGAGATCATCAAAAGAAATATCAGATACAAGTGGAAAGCATAATGGTTATTTTATAAAAGCATTTATTAATCACCAAAATTTGGTTGTAACTTACTTAATTCCCAGTCCATCCTTATTTCTGAAGATGAGGGGAACTCTGAGAGCTTCTCTTTGCACATACTCAAAAGTAAAATCTGTGAAAATGAATAAGAACAACATCCAAAAGCAATTACAGTGGTGTTGGCACCTCACGTTAAATTTTCTCAGACTCTCCCCATTTCCCTTTTCTCACCAAAGAACTCCCTATCACCTAAAGAGAAATAGAAAGAGAATGCATATTTTAGATCCAAACCGGAAACCCAGTGACAGACAATCCTCTCCCAGCTGCTCCCTATTTTTCCTGTTCACTGATGCACATAAAATAGAAGCCAGTCAGTTTGTCAATTAAGGTCTGTGTTGAAACACCCAGGCTGTAATGAAATACCAAATTAACAGTTAAAAGATAATCCTGACTAAATTACTGCAAATCAGTCTGGTATTTTTTGGGCAAATGTGTAGTTTAAAGTGTATGTGTAAGTTTAGGTATTCTAAGTTACACATTTCTACTTAGATAAATACGTTGTTTTGTGAGCATAATCTGGTTCTAGCAGAAAGCCCTGATTCTGTGAACACAGAATTCTTTTTCTGTGGGGGTTACTGTTGATTTCAACAGAACAACTTTCTTTTAATTAATCAAAAATGTAACTTCAGGAGCTGCTAGTGAGATTTTATACAGCTCCTGGCACTTAGGAAGTCTGTGAAAAATGAATTGTGGGGAGTCAGAGTATAATACACAATCAAAGTGAAAATTAAACATAAATTTGTCATGTTAACACTGCCCAGCATACCTTGTTGCTTCTCTCTGAGGATTACACAGGACTGGCCTTTCCTGGGGATTTCTCTATGCACTGTCTGACACAATAGCAGTGATTTGGGGATTAGAGAGGAAGTTACAAGGCAGCGATTTGGGTGAGCCATGGCTACAAAACCCCCACTCTGTTTGGAGCCTTCTGCCACAGAGAGCAGAGGAATTCCTGCAGCAGCCATGGACTGTTTCTATGGCTCTGCTATTCCCCCTTTTTTACAGGAAAAAAATTACTTTTTATAAAGAGTCCATACACTTCCTTAAGATGGAAAGCATTTCTTGACTGTTCAGCACTACAAAAAAGCCCTGCACTGCCAAACCCAGCAGGATATGCAGGTACACGTGAGCAGTTTTACTCCAACAAACATCCAGCTGTCCCTGCTTCCTGGGAGAGCACGAGCACCTCAGCCTGAGCTTGTGCTCCTGATGTTTCTCTGCTCCAAAACCCGCACTGAAAGGAAGAGGAGACCCAGAGGCCAAGCTCCCATGCCTGCACATGTACTTCCCTCTATTTTTACAACTTTTTCTTTGCTGTATTCAGTTAGTAATTATGACAAGTAGGGATATAATGTTCCTACTTAAGTTACCAAATCAGAGCACTGTAATTATCCATTTACCGAAACAGAAACTTTATTGCCAATCATCTCAAAGTGCAATGAATCCTCCATTTAACTAAGGTTACCAAGTAAATATTTCTGTGCTAGAGAAGTCATCCTTTCCCATAGGCATCCCCATTAAAGCTATTGCCTGTAGGTAAGCAAATAAATAAACCACAGACTTTTCACAGACACTGATCCAAGTCAGAAAGTTGACAAACATCAGGAATAATATAGGTGGAAGAAGCACTGGAAGCTATGTAGCCTTCCAGACTAGAGAACAAGTAGCTATGACAAACTGCATTCAAGCCAAAAATCACACCACTGCAAGTAGAGTTATCATTAAAAATAAAAACAAGGACATGGGAAAGAAAAAAATATTGCTCAACTAATTCCATGTGTTCATATAAACTGTTTTATTCTTCCATACTACTGTCATTGTTTTGCCCAGATTCAATTCAACTCTTGGATTTATAGAGAAAAAAAGTAAACCAATAGTAAAAATAAAACCAGAGCAAATAGCGAGGCAGATCCTTTCTTCCTAATGCCCCAACAAAGCATTTAAATCCCTTGTGGGGTTGAACAAAGCCGACACAGACCACAACAAAATAACAAAAGACACTCATTTATTTTCAAGTTCCCTAGAAAGGAGAGAGCTGCCCAAAGATTTTGGAGCTGCCAAGCCAGGGAAGATGTGGATTGTACTATCCTTAGCATGGAGCAGTGGCAACCACTGGAGTGTTTGGAAGCTGAGGGTAGAATGCAATCATTTTCTGGAAAATTAATTAACGTTTTCCAGCTAAAAAATAGTTGCTTGTGTTTTGTTTGGAGGAGGAGGGGTCAGGGTTGAGCTTATCTCCTAAGCAAATACCTTCCTAAGTAAGATAGGTATTTAATTTCTCCACCACATCAACTTTTCTAAAAGGAGCTTAAAATGCTCATGCAAGACTAAGCCTAGGGGAGAAAAGCAAATTTTCTAAACTCGATTAGTGGCTCCACACAGTTAGAGCAATTTCAGGAGGATTACAGCCAAAACTTCTCTTTCCTGAGAAAGCCATCCTAAACAGGCATCCTCAGTCAGGCCGAGTTTTGGTGATAGCCATCTGGGATTAGGGATCCGTGTCAACAGTACAGCGGTAAATAAAGGTGACCTGCGAGCCCCCGGCCCGTTTGATTCCCGGGCAAACCTCTCCCGTTTCCCTTCCTGCCCGGCAGCCGTGCGGCAGAGCTGGGCTGTCTGGCTCTGCTTACCGCTCCGGAATTCGAGTCACCTAAGCAAAGCAAGTAACTTTGGGGAGGGGAGCGCTGTAATTTAATATATGATAGACACACAAAGAAGTTATTGACTTTAAAGTCTCCGAGCCCGGCGAACAGGCTCATCAATCGCACCCTTTCGCAAAAGAGGTCTTGGATTAAAGAGGGGGCGGAGGGGGAGCAGGAATCACCTCTGGCTAAGTGGAGGCTGGGGCTTCGGCCTCTCCCGTGCCAGGACCTAATTCCTGAACAGCCCGGTGCCGCGCCGGGGTCACGGTGGCGGGGCACGGCGGGGGGAGCGCTGGGCGCTGCCATGGATCACCGCGCTCATCCCAGCACCGCGGCGGGGCAAAAGCCGCCCTCCGGGTGCGGGGGGGACGGGCCGGGGCAGCTCCCCCCGGGGAGAGACGGGCTGCAGGGCCCCACCAGCAGCCGCCCCACGACTCCCCTCGGGCCGGCGGCGTCACCGGATCCCCGGACAGGGGCGCGGGCGCGAAATCCGAAGCCAGAGCGGAGCCGCACGTGGAGGCTGCGGCGAGCGCGGCCGGACAGCCCCCGGCCCGGCAGTGTTACCTTTGCCGTCCATGGCATGCACGAAATCCCCGTGGTACATTTTACTCTTTAATTTCTCTTCCAAATTGAAACTCCTGATGCTGACAATTTCCTCCACGTCCGAGAGGTCCTCGTTCTCATCGTACCGCCTTCGGCCGATGCAGCGCTAGGAAAGACACAAAAACCAAAATAAAACACATTGTCCGGAAAAGAAAAAACCGAGGAAAGCACATGGATCGTGCACAACGGTTTGATAAACACATTCTGGGGGAAATAATTAAGATGGAAAGGCACAAACTGAACAAAACCGGAACCCAAACAAGCTCCAACCCAGCTCCATGCACCTTTTCCATCCCGTGACACGGAACTCGGCAGGAATAACAGGTGCTTGGCTTCAGGAAAACTCAAACTTGGGCTGCTGAGCAGGGGCTGGCGCTGGAAAGCGAGCGGGGGACACGTAACTCGCCGACAATTCACAGCACCGAAGCGTTTTGCAATCCCGTAAAAAACCGTGAACGGCGGTCAACGCTCGTTAGCGACCGGATCATTTTTATTATTATTATTATTATTTTTGCACGTGAACGCGAGCTAATTCCCCGGGGATGGGAAGGGGGGCGAATCTTCGCATCTGATGCCCAGCATCCAGGTTTCGGTATTTACATAATCCGAGTGTTTCCATAGTCACACCGGAAGCGGCGATTTAAAAACCAGATCGCTTTATGTAACGCCGCGATGGATGCGCAGCCCCCGCGCGCTCCCCCCGCCGCCCCGCACGCTCGGCAGCGCCGAAAGCGCGGGGGTCCGCGGCCGAGGGGCAGCGACCAGTTCAATGCGGGGGGATGGAGGGTAGGCCCGGCGGAGGCCGGTGCCGCTGCCCCGGGGAAGCTGCGGCGTGCGCGGAGACGGGGCTGGAGGCGGCGGGGACCGGCCGCGCACAAGGTAGGTCCCCGGAGGAGCGGGGGGAGCCCGGTGCACCGGTTTGCCGCCGGCGGCTCTGCCCCTCTCCCGGCAGCTCTCGCCCTGCGAACCCGCCCCGCAGCCCCGCGGACACGCGCGGTGGATCAGCGCAAACCCGCACGCACCGGAAAAAAAAAGATCCATGATCGTCCCACCCTGCCCGTCCCTCGGTTCCATTCCGCCCCTTCCCCGCTGCCTCAGCCGCGCTCTTGCAAACTAAGTCGCTCCGCTGCCTACGTCCCACATGCATTTCTCCCTTTGCAAACAATTAAGCAAAATCAATTAAAAGGCACGAATAGGAAAGAGACCGAAGCCAGCTACACACCAATCTTCTTCCAGAGTCTTTCTTTGCCTCCATTTTTTTGGAGAGTTTCATCACTTATTTGTCAACAGTTCCTGTCCTGCATATTTGGCCCAAATGGGGAGGAGGCAAAACAAAAGCCATCCAGGGCTCGCTAAAGTTTTGCAATTTTGCACCAGGACTTTTTTTTGGGGGG
>VZRF01002270.1:1155237-1182931 GCA_013396875.1 Vireo altiloquus
TGCTCGGGACCGCAGAAGCCGCGGTGCCTGCCGCGTGTACCGTGGGCAGCTCCCCGGGCGCTGAGTGCGGGGTCACCGTGCCGTGTTTCGGGGTGTCGGGAGCGGAGGGGCCGCACACGGAGCGCCGCAGCGCTGCCCGGGTTGTGGGGCTTCCATCCCGCTCCTCTCCCCCACCGCACGCCTTGCGCTGCGAGGGCAAGGGCAGCTGTCGCACTGGAGCTGCTTTTAGATAAACCAAGAAATACAACTGATTAAAGTTGGTGGTGCCGCTTAGAGTCATCCATCATCACTCCTTTACAGTTGCGAGGTTTCTGGTTTTTATATAAGGAAATCTTGAGTGTTGCTTAGTTTGGAGTGTTTTGCGTGGTTTAGAAACGGTTTTTTGTTCCTGTGTGTTTCCTTTCGAGTTTGATGTGAAGCGCAGTGTAGTAGCCCGAATTGTCTCACACGGAAGGTCTGTATCGTTCAAAATACAGTAACTCACAGACTTCCTCATCTGCCCAGACCTCTGACATACAAAGCTGCAAACTCTGCCCTCAGCGCCTTTATGCAGCTGTTAAGAATCCTTCACGGTTTACAAATTCGGAAGTTCGCTCCTGACTCCCTTTATTTTGATTTTTTGCCCCTCTCGTGACAAACTGAATATTTTCATCCGTTGAATCTACTCCTTTCCAGAGCCATTGTTCCAATGATGCTGTTGGAAAACACAGCAGCCTCCTGACGGTCAAATAAATGTCACTGTCCTCCTTCAATGGCTAAAAACAGACCACAACTCTTCGGGAGGTGGTGGAGCACTGCTGGTTTGACTGACAGGCGGCTGTGTTCATGCGTTTGAGTCGTTTCTCCTTGGGTAACATGCATCCGGCAGGGAGCTCACAAGCCGCTGCTGATAATGAGTTTTCCTTGTTGAACACTCGTTCTGCCATCTCAGAGCAGTTTGAGGCTGCTTGAGTCAGGTCTTTACATTGAGAGAGAACATGGAAAAAAATGTGGTTTGGGTTTTACAGATTTGCTTTTAAGGGAGGGTGCATCTCAATTTATGTAAATCTTATTATTTTAAGATCATACTTAATGTCTTGAATTCCTTCAGCTTTTCTCTAAATATATGGTATGTGGACTCTCAAAAGCTGTGGAGGTATGAGCTGAGAGTTCTGCTTGTTTCTTAATTCTTTAGAATTCTAGGGGTTCAGTCTCCTGCTGTTGAAAACTGCTGCTTTTGAATTTGTTGCTTAGGGTATTTCATGAAAAAGCCACTTTGTTCTAATTAACAAAATCTCTACTTGCCAGGAATGTTACATGTGAACATTCATATTTTAGTTTTTCCAAAGCTCCCCCTCAAAAAAATCCACTTTTTTTCTTCCTTTAACAAGTTCAGCGTGGAAATCCACCCCTAATCTCTTTAGTTTTGCACTAACAGACCTAGTCCTAGTCCTCTAGACAAGACTTCCTAATCATAATTTCAGAAGAGCTGAGTTAACTTTCGAGTATTTTTATATTTCTTTTAAAAGCTTTGCTTATCTTTTAGAGTTGTCCCTCTGCCTTGAAAAACCAGGCTGTTTTGCTCTTATGCCTGTGCATTGTTTACTGACTGCAGTTCCTTGGCACCTGATACTTGAACAAAATGCTGCTAAAGTAGTCTTGGATCAAAGCTGACAGCAGAAATGAATGGTCATTGTTCCTCTCTTTTCCTTATCAGGCAAGGAAGAAAGAGCTTAAGTGACACATCCAGGACCACCCAGTGAATTGGTGGGAATTGTCGGGAGTGGAATGTGCTGGTTTCCATGCCAGCCCCATTGATCCTTGCTTTTTGATTAGACAGTGCTTGCATCCTCTAGTAAAAGCTAAGTTTATCTCTGCTAAACTGCTCCCTTTTTTTGGACTATTTTTGTGTCAAACTGCAGCCATTTTTCGAAGTTTGCCTCAGGATTGGTGATGTATACCCTGGTGGAATGAGGCATACCAAAGGCAAGGGATTGCTCGGTCAGTGAGGTGGAGTATGAAACACTCAGCCAGGTTTCAAACCCTGAAGTGTTAGGTTTCCTCAGAGAAGATTAAAAACCTGTTTTACAGTTAGTTTTGTTTCAGACACCAGGATTTGCCTCCATTTGTGAGCTTTAGAAACAGTTGAAGGGGCTGGTGATGGCAGCTGATGTGAGAACTGAGCTCCCCCCAGTAAACCTGAGCATTTCCTTCACTCAGGTTTCCATGGATGCTATCATCCAGTGCCATATGCCCAAGGGAAAATCCATGAAGCTTATAATTTTCATTGACTGTACTTTTCCAATTTATGGAGCCAGCAAGTAATATCAATCCCCCAAATTGTTAGAGGTAAAGAAATAAATTGTACATTGTAGGGTATGTGTAGTCTGTGAGAGAATGGAGGATTCCTTCCATACACTGGGGGGGCATCACATATTTCTCACTTCTGTATTACAGCCCAGATGTTGTTGCATGATCTTCCCTCTCAAATGAGTTCTTATCTGGTTTTATTTCTCAATTCAGTTTATTTGAATGTGGGAAATAATTTGCAGATTGTATCCAACACTGTAAGCACCTGCTCATGCACACCTACAGCAGCAGAGTCAAGAGCTCCACAGTGAACAGGCTGCTGGCAGATTATTTTTGTTTGAACAATTATTCTGACTTGTTGGCATCATTTTGTCTCCAAGGATGCATCACACAGTAGCATGACAATGTCACGGTATGGGAGTCAGAAATCATAGGAAAGTTGTTAATTGCCAATAGTCATAAAACCAGAGGATTCAACATCTCCTCCTGCCACCAGTTAAAAGCCTTGTGAAAATAACTGAGTCAGAACTAGGGGTCTGAATTATACACTGTGGCTTCCTTATATGTAGGATTCAGATGATGATATTTACCAGGCAGCAGTTTTTTTTTAAATATCTCTAGTGCTCCAGGCTAGCACTGGAGGATATAGATGCTTCAAATATTGAGTATCATCAAAGAACTGTCAACTCTTGCCTTTGAAATATGGCCAGTATGGTCTCCTGAAGACAGCTTCAGTCATGTTCTGCAGAAGACTGACTGTGATGATAAATATTTATGAAACTGATTTCCATAATAACAGTTGGTGCTGAGGTAAGGTTAGGTAGGACCTGGAGCCACTGGTGTCAGAGCTGTACAGGTGCTCAAGACAGCATTGTCCTCATCTAGTAAAGGTCTAAATACTAAAACAGTCTCTATAGAAGTTTTTTAGCAGTATTTAGCAGGGATGCTGGCAGAATAACATGAAACAATGGCATTTTGTAACCTGTGGGAAAGAGGCCCAGTTCTGTGGCTTCTGCTTTCACGTAGCCTTCTGTGCTGCTACTGCACTTACAGGTTAGAGCTGTGCTGGAGAATCTTCCCCCATGAAAGAAGTTTCTTCTATTCCAGTCACAAAAGGAAAGTTTTGTGTCTCCTTTGAACATCCCTATCTTGAGGTTATAGACAAGCAAAGCAGGCAGTGTGGAGTATTTGGGGCTCTTGCTGTTCTGTCTTGGAGCAGCTGTGAGTGGCTGCCGTAGTTGGGAGGATGTAAAGGGAATACTGAGCTTCTGGATAATCTGAATTTGTACTTACTGAATAGGTTTGCTGTAAGTTACACTGTGCAGAGGGGTACTACCTCCTCAAGATGGATTTGCTTCAGTGACACGGGTATTGCCTTTTCATGTTTGCTAGCAAAATACAATGAAATCCTTTATTTGTATTCCAGTGTCAGCATCAGCAAATATTAATGTGTTCTGCCATTCTGCAGCATACAGTAATCTGCAGTGTCAAGATCCTGGACTAATGGATAAACGATGCTTAGTTTCCCTTCTGTATGAAACCAGTAAATAAGATCATTATTTTGACTTATCTGTTTTTAATTTCCGGTGAGTTATCCTGGCTCATACAGAGTCTCTATGAGTTGTTTATAACTCTTTATGAATGGTGCAGACAGTCTGTGAGAGTCTGGCTCTGCGCCTCTGCCTCTGGAGTGAACAGTACTGTCAGGAAAACAGGGAGCCAGCCAGAGGAGCTGATTCCCAGTGATGCTGTGACACTCGGCTCATTATTGAATTTCCTCTGCGGTCCCACCCATAGACAAGCAATGATGGATGGACCCTCAAAAATGCAGTTGTGATGTCTGATCAACACAGCTTTCTTTTAAGCCATTCCAATGCTAGACTATATAAATTGCAGTCCCCGTTCAGAGTTATATTCCCACCAGCCTGAGCTCAGAGGCATCTTTGTGGGGAAGGGGAGGAAAGGAAGTAATCTATAAATTATAGCTCATAGATAATACAGATTTACTTGAGATAAGGGATTTTATTTCCTTTTCTCTACAGCACTGTCTACTGATTCTAAAAAGTATGTAAGCCTGTGATTTTAATTTAAAAGCAGGGCCTTTATTTAAGGCCCTCTAGTCGAATAAGACATGGGAGCATTATGAATAAGTAAGTGAAATGAACTTGGTCAGGATATTGAACTTCAAATGCAGATTCTTCTAGAGAGCAAGTTGTTAAATTTCTTGCAATATGGTAGTAATCAGGCTGCTGTGACTGAAATCCAGGACTGTTGAAGGCTTAAAAAGGTTATGTGCCAAAATTCAGCTGAATACCCACAGTTTTTAGGCTTATGAGAGCTTCAGTCTTGTGTCCTAATGTCATGAGTCCTTTAGTTTTGTCAAGAAGTTGTACTTCAGATGTACAGCTTTGTCAAGAGCTGTAGTAAATCTGTCAGTCATACCTGTAGGATGATCTGAAGTTAAAGTTAGCTCTTCTTTGAACCAGGGATTAGCCCAGATGACCTCTTGAGGTGTCTTCCAGACTGTGTTACACTGATTACGCAGCAAGGCAGGGCACTTGCAGCATGGCAGCTGCACGGTCAAATCATGCAGCAAGTACTCAGAGAAGCTTTCAGAGTGGTGAAAGAGAAGGTGCTAGAAGTGTTGTATTGGGAAGTGTGCAGCCACTGGCGACAGTTCCTGCCCTGAGCAGCTCTTCTGAACAAGTAGAGCAGGAGCATATCCTGCCTAGAACATCAGCATGAACCTGTGAGTTCAGGCTTTGTATGAATTTGGATTGTATCAGATGACTTCACCGGGGCCCTGTTCTTGCAGGTATTACTTTACAAGAGCAGTCGTGATCTGTTTATTTTGAAATTGGAGCATGAGCAAAGGAGGGAAGAACTTCTGACACTTTGCATCACTGTTAGAAAACAGGCACAGGCCCTCGTGTTGAAAAATGAAGCTTTTTGTTTTAGGTGCCTGGCTCAGGCCTGGCCCAGGAAGTAAACTCAGAGTTGAAAAGAGTTGGCAGTTTTTCTGCTAGTTTACACTGAAAGAGTTCCCAAATTAACTTTGCTGAGAGTTTGAGGAGACAGAAAACATGATCTGATCTTTCACTTATGGGTCAAGCTGGGGTTGCTCTGCCAGACATGAACACAAGGAGTTCAAAATCAGACACTCTATATCATTAGTATGGAGGCGTTTATTAATGGAAATATAAAATGTCTTCAATGTTTGGCAAACGAAATACATTGGTTCTTAAAATAAAGTCTTCGTCTCATGAAGCTCTTTAATGCCATGTTTATGTTATCATACTAAGTACTAGGATAAAGGATTAAAGTCTCTTGCCATGCTGGATGGCTTTGTGTCTAGGAACAGCAGAAGACTTACAAGAAAAATCTTTTAAGTATGAAAATGAATCTTCAGTGGTGAAGGATTGCAATTGTTCTGTGAAAAACAGGAAGCCCAACATCCCACAAGCAATCTTGCAGAAGAGAGTCCTGACAAGCAAATGTTTATCCTCTCAAAGGTGAAGTTTCCCACAGCTGAAAAATGGTATTTTTAAATCCTCCAGCAAGGACTGTATATGCATTAATATAATTTCTTGTTGAGTTTCTTGTAACACTTGGAAACTGCTTGCTAGTTGGCTAGGTGGTTAGGCTTATGACAATAAAAGCTTTCAATAAAGGAATTAAAAAATTGGCAAATGGCCTCGAATGCCTGTTGAAACATGTCTGAGCAAAACCCTGGGTTGCCTTAATATATTGAGAGCATTAGTGGTTAAGAGTTCTGGTGTCCTGGAACATGTGTAAGAAGATGGGATCCGGGGCTAGGTTAGCCTGGCTCAGTTCTTGCAAAATAGTGAGGTTTGAATGTTCCTGCTGCTTTTGCAGCTGTCTTTGGGCCCTGGTTTCCATGCCTCTCTGCGTCCATATTACTCATTAATTTTTCTTCCTATCAGCTTGATGTGCTTATAATTCAGATTGCTGTCAGTTTTTTTCCTCTGCATTTTAGCTGTATTTTGTCTGTTTAATGAGTTCCTTTGAGAAAGAGCATTGGGCGTGGAGACCTTGGTGCATTATTCCCTCTTTGGAACTGTCCTTTGTCTGAAAGGCAAATTTACCAGGAAAGATCATTTCAGGAGAGCTGTTGGGATTGATGTCACTCATTAATTGCACATATGCATAAAACCACCTGGCAGTTTTTAAACCAGTTAAAAGGCATTCTAGTTCATTTTCTTTATCAGAAATATCCAAGCTGTCTGTATGAGTTTCCAAGTGCTGTTATTTAATGCTGATTTTTTACTCCTTAGGCACAGACATGCTTGGAGATCTAAGATTATAAAGGGGCACGGCTGCATATGGTAGTGGAGGGTTGGAGCATCTTCCTGAGTAGCCTCATCTTGGGGGGAGCAGTGATACCTGGGAGCACTGTGTTATCTTTTCTGGAGACTGTCTTTCCTTCAGCCTCTGACAGGCTTGCTTGGCTGTCATGGGGCGTTTTGGAGACTGTCATCTTGTGAATCCGTGTTCCAGAATCTGCTTAAATACTTTAGTGAAAGAATATAGCTGAGAGCTCCATGGAAAGGTGATCTTTCTCATGAAAGGTTTCTGCACTTTAGAACTTAAACCCAAATATCCAAGGAGAAAGGACCACCGAGGTTGTTTCAGGCAGTCCCCTGCCTTTGCAGCCTTTTGTGTTACAGATACTTCAAAGGGCTTCATAAGTGAAAGATCAAAAGCTGTGTCTTCAATGTAACATAAAAGAAATATTTCACTTAAGGAGTCCAAGTGCTGTTTGTAAGGGTCAGCTGTTTTGCTGGCATGAGCTGGAGGTGGAAAGGTGGTAGTGGGTTTGCTCTACAACGGAGCAGTAAGTGTGAAAACAGTGGCCTTTACTTGACAGCTCAGACCTAAACATGGATCTAATGAAGAGGGTGCAGATTGACATGAAGAGGAATGTAAATACAGACTTACTTTGTTTGGATCAGATGATCTTCCAGAAACATAGTGTAAACTTTGAATAACCTATAGTCAAATAATACATGATGGAGGTAACTGCATGTCTCTGCCTTCCTTTTCAGGTGGCTATGGTGGAAGTTCAGCTCGATGCAGAACACGACTACCCTCAGGGGCTCTTGATAGCCTTCAGTGCCTGCACTACTGTGCTTGTTGCAGTTCACCTTTTTGCACTCATGATAAGTACCTGCATTCTTCCAAACATAGAGGCTGTTAGCAATGTGCATAACCTCAACTCTGTCAAGGAATCTCCTCATGAGCGTATGCACCGGCACATTGAGCTCGCATGGGCATTTTCCACTGTCATTGGGACTTTGCTCTTTCTTGCAGAGGTGGTGTTACTGTGCTGGGTGAAGTTCCTTCCTTTAAAGAAGAAGACTGACAGCACTCCACAGAGCAACAGTTCTACCATCACATCAGGACAGGCAGCAGCCATTGCATCGACGTCCATTATGGTGCCCTTTGGATTGATTTTCATTGTGTTTGCAGTCCACTTCTACCGGTCACTGGTGAGCCATAAAACAGACAGGCAATTCCAGGAACTCAATGAACTTGCTGAATTTGCACGGCTCCAGGATCAGCTGGATCACAGAGGTGATGCTGTCACCTCAGCCGTCACCAATTTTGCGTAAAGAAAATAAACCCACTATTCTGCTTCTGCCTTACGGTGACTCCCTGTGGATGAACTGGTCGAACTGCTGATTACCATTTAAAGAATAATTATAAATATTGTTCTAACCCTTTAGAGAGGGAAAAAAATGTTCCTTTCATACAAGTTTTGCTATCTGAAGGAATGGATGGCGGGGTGTGATTGCACTGCGTGTGCAGCCCTCCTCCTGTGAACACTGTCTCGCATCTTTCTCGTTAATGCTGAATGGTGGCTGTATAAATACATGGAAGATAACATTGTACATTTGGGTATTTGTTAGGAATGGATAGAGAAGTTGTGGCTTTTTTTTTCTCTGTTTATCTGACGTTGGCATTTACTAGAAGATACTGCTTGTCCTACCCATATTGCATGGCATGATACAAATTACTTGGGACATGCAGCAATTAGCGCTTGGTTTCAGCGCTAGCGCTGCTCTCCCTGGAAAGCCTGACAGATGGTAGGAGTGAAAGCTTTCCCACCACTTTCCCCAGTATGTTTTGCTGCCAAGTAATTATTACTTTGCTGATTTCTCCGGTGCCTTTTTCCCGTGGCACTTACACATTTTGTAACTTGCTAAACACCCAGGACTAGACTAACTGCGATGTGGTGTGGCCACACGAGTAGGAATGAGACTCAACTCTTCTCTTCCGTGGAAGAAAATAAAAGCAATAACTGTTTTAAAGTTCTCATGAGCTGGCACATACTGTCTGGAGAGATGGATTCGTCTGTTTCTCATTTGAGAATCTTTTTTTAAAAAGAAGGAACTAGATGGAAATTATCACTGGATAATTTTTATTGCTTGAAAATCAGAACCACTGCTGGTTTTTTTCCAAGCCAAAGTAGTAATTATTTTATACTTTTATATTGAAAATATATTTTTAATAAATCCTCAGAAACAAGCAGCAAAAGGTGCTTTCTCTGTGTTGGATTCCCAAGTAATTAGCTATGCCTTGGTCTTCCTTGTTTAGAAAAGTGTTCTCCTTGCTGAAGTGTTGTATTTAATAACTCATACATTTTTTGCTTCCAAAGGATCTGGAAGACAACTTTTCTTGATGTATATTTATTTATGAAAGTAGGTTATTTGTAATTAATATTGCTGCTTTCTTTCAGACACCTCTGTGACAGCAAGGCTACTGCATTGTTCATTTCCTCTCTAGGCAAAAACTTCCATTTGGTCTCCTAGATAAGAGGTTTGTCCAAGAAAGATTCCATCAGTTGTCCTGGGTTGGTTCAGTAATTCTGGCTATGTCTAGGAGTTGAATTTTTTGGAACACAGTTCTTCTATGGAGTAGCTTTGGGCTTTCATGGGTAAAAGCTGTTTTTTAAACACAGACTGAGACAAGTTTCAAGCCAAAGGGAAAAAAACTTGACCTCCCTGTCGTAGCTCTCACTGTGGAATAGAAACCTGGGATTTTGCCATGAGTCAGGAGGGACTGTGACAGTACAGTGGAGCTGTGCCTAACAGCCTGGGCTGAACGTGGTCTCTCACAGCAGCCTCCATCTCAGGTTATCCCTGCAAACTGGGGGAAGTGCCTGTGGAGCTCAGGTGCAGAGTGTGGTTACTGCTGAAGCAGATGGGGACTGATCTCTCCTGTCAGCAGCACCGCAGTGCAAAGTGCTGACAAGGTCACCCGTGGTGCCTTTGTATTCTAAAAACATAACTATAAAAAAACAAAACCTGCTGGGCTGTTTGGTTTTTCAGCAGCAGTCATGGTTCACAAGCAGCAAACAGCTTTCCACTTGGTGTTTTCACAAGTCCCAGCATACAGAGGCCAAACTGGATTTTCTCAGCTCTGCCATTACATGCTTCAAATATATTCTATTCCTGATGGAAATCTGATGGTGAGGATTTAACTACAGGCTCACAGGTGCTTGTTCACAGAGCAGTGGAGGCATTGCTTTAGTAAAGGCAATAAGGAAGCAGCATTCCAAAACACAAAATCTTGGTAGTAAGCACAAAATGTATTTTCCCATCCTTTACTGGAATACTAGTTCTGCCTTGGGTAAACAGGCCCTTAAAATCCCCCACTGAAGGAAGAAAACCTGACTTGGTATTCAAACTAGAGCAACTGATTCAAAGGGTGTGTTCAGGTGTAAAAATTTTCCTTGTCTGTAAATTTTGTATTTAGAAGTTAGGTGGTTCTGAATGGAAGTCCAGAAAATCAGTTTTCCAAGTTTATTTTGTAAAATTCCTTGCTGTCCTGGATAAGTAGCTGAATTTCTCTTTGATTTGTGGATCTTTTACAAAGTGAGAAGTGTAGGGTTTTCTTGTTGTTTAAAAGATACAGAATTAGAAGCTAGCGGGACAAGGTTATTTTTAGTTTTCTCAAGCTGGTAGGCTCTGAGCTAGTGGCACTATTATTACAGCTGATTTTCTGACTGTTTTCTGCACTTTAAGCCATGACATCAAGTATGTTTTTCTCATTTTCCACCTGTGAAAATGGTCATGAAAGTTACACCTTGGGTACTTTTGTCGCTGTGTACCCAGGCAGTAACCAGACACAAACATGTGGATCTAAACATTGAGTGCACTTAAAATTTTTTTATCCCTTATTTATACTAACGGTGTTAGGCATTTACCTCAATCATTTTAAACATTGGTTATTGTATATCACTTATTTGGGTATAAAATACTTTCATGAAATAAAATATACTCAATTGTTGTGGATTATTTGTTATCTAGAGGCCTAAAATATACTTATTAATTGAAACATGATCTGTTGTAACTTCAAAAGACATCTTGGGTCACAGGTATGTATTGGGCTATGTTTGGGGGGAGTGGGGGACACAAGTACTTGATTGTACTTTTTTGTATGCTTTTACACATACTAGAAACCCTCCTTTTCTAAAGCAAAGAGCTTGAAACCAACAGGAGTGTGACTTCTCTGTTGGAGGAATAAGTCAGAGGAGCTGTGCAAAGAGTCACTCTGCCTGTCTTCCAGCGTTTTTGGTGCTCGTCTTTTGGGGTTTTTTCCCCTTAATTTTTTTCCTTTCTTTTCCAAAATAATGGGGGTGGGAGGAGGCTCCTGAGCAGAGTGAAGTGTACCTGAACAGCCTTGAGGGAAGGGTGAGGCCATAACCACGGTGTGGATTTGAGACTCGAAGGAATAAATAACCCAGGATCGTGTTCTTAAATCTTTTTTTTTTCTTCAGTATCTGCTTATTAATTATGGCTGTCATCAAACATTGCCCGGGCCTCTGCTAAAACACCAGCTGGATCATGTAGTTCAATCTAAATAAAAAGAATACAAATCAGTTATGCAGTGTAATTGAAGAAGCTTAAGGTTTTATAGATCTTGATTACTTGAGCATTATTGGAGAGTCTCCCACATATCAGGACTTCAGCTCATATTGCAGCCTTTCAATTATTGTTTTAGAAACAACTACACTCCCCTAATTTTATTAGTGTGTTGAACATCACTTCATCTCCTTGAAATAGCTCTGTGTGAGTGACTTTAAAGAAAGACACTCTTGGGCAAAAGAGGCTCTGATTTGTAGCCTGTTGGGCCTCACCTGTAATTTTAATAAAAGGGATGCTGGTGACAAAAGGCTTATGAAAACCTGAATTCAATTTTTCTCATTTTATCTATTACTTCCTTCATATTCTGAGATCAACAGATCTCTACCCATTGAAAGCACAATAACAGCAGTGAAAGTTGGTGCTTTGTTTTTGCTGATAGAGCAGAAGAGAATTGGGTCATCACTTGGTCTTCAGGGAGTTAAATAAACAGCCAGACTTGCATATCCTGCCTTAATGTACCAGCAGTTCATCCCAGGCTGTTGGGTTGTTGAGACTCTTCTCAGTGACCTTTGACAAACCACATATAGTAAATATTTTTAGCTACATAAGTGCTGTTCCTTTCACTCTTTTTGCAAAATAGAGATTGTTATTCCCTGGTGGATATTTGGGGTTTATTATTCTGCACTGCCGTGGGTGTGCCTGGTACTTACAGGATTAACTGGCTTGTCAAAACTGCTCAGAGGGCCCTTGACTATAGAAACCAGGTTTGAAAAAACAGAGGCAAGGAAGATGTGACAGCTGTGAGCTTTGGAAGGCTGCATGTGCCTGGTGTCATTTGGAACAGCTCTGTCCTTTCCCTGGGCCAGAGGAAGGTGGGAGCCTTTACCTGCCAGGGAGCTGTGCTATTCCCTGTGTTACTGGAGCAAAGCAGTGTGCTGTGATTATCCAGGGTGGTTCTACCTGGCTCTAAGTGAAGGGAAGCTTCCCCAACCCATCCTGCACTGACCATCCCTTGGAAGGTGATGCCTTTGTGTTTCACATGTGCAGTTTGCAGACCACAGGGTTCAGGCTGAGACTCTTACAGACATTTGTCACTTGGAGTCACAACTGTTCACTGCTGATTCCCATTTCCTGTCTTCCTCCGAGGGCACAGAGTTGGGGACAGGCTCTCCTGTCCTCCAGGTCGTGCACCAAAGTGATGCTCAAGGACCCAGTGGCTGCTGGGCTGACAGCCCAGTGTGTCTTTGTGTCTCACCGAGTCTTTGGGATGGGGATAGGGCCTGGCTCTTCTGCAGTGAGGCTTTTCTCCTTGCCTAAGTCAAGGGAAAAGAGGAGCAGAGGATGGGGGCTCTAGGACACCTTCTGCCCACCTTGGGCCCAGGTGGGAAGCTGCACACACCCCTCTGCCCCTGCTGGACACGGTGAGCCCTGACAGGGAGGAAAGAGCTGCTGTTGGTCCTGCAGCTGCTGGGGTTCCTGCAGGGTCTGCTCAGCCTCAGCACTTGGGCTTGGTGAAATCATTTGGTCTTGACGCAAATCCCACTATTGTCTCTGCCTCTATTGTCCCTGTTTCCTTTGTGCTGAATCTGAGCGGTTCTGATGCAGAACTGCATTTTTTCAGATGTAGGCAATTGGGAGGCTCCAGCAGAGGCTGCATGAGCTGTTAGTCCCAATGGGGCCATTTAGGACACTGCTGGCCAAAAGACTCTGAGCACACACCCCATAGGGGAAATCTCTTGAGGAGTGAAATGCTACCTGGAGAGCTGACCCGAGCACTGATGAATGCAAACATCAAAATTTCCAAGCAATTACCTCTGGGAGTGGATACTGAGTAGGGGCTGGAGCGTTTTCTCTGCCAAAGTCAACAAGAACTCCACACTTCGGTATATCTGCTACCCAGATGCCTTCTAACTGCTGTCCCTTATCCAGGTAGAAGTATTTCCCTGGGCCGTGCTTCTTGCCATCTTTCCAACCTCCTTCATACCGATTTCCATTTGCTGCAATTGAATACATGAATAGACCTTGAAATTTGCACCATTTTGTTAAGGGGTTACAAATGAAATCAATCAACAGAGCAAACCAACAGAGGAGATCGAGTGTTTGGCTCCTCTCAGTAATTTCAAGGTGGCTGTGGCACTGCGTGTCATTTTGATTTTGCAGTGCTCCATTTGCTGTGCCATGCTTGCCCACTTGGAACCAGGACTGTGCTCACCTTCTTTGTTCTCACAGTGATGCTCATTTTTTGCTGACATAAGGAGTGAGTGTGCTCAGGGTAAGGAACTGGTCCCTGAGTCACTCTTCACAACATGAAAAATTACAGGACACGAGTTTCAGATTTGTCACTGCAACAAATCACAGAGGATCTTTGGCTTGAAGAGATGCTTGTCTGGGCAAGGAACAGACCACTGATTGCTGTCCAGTCAAAATAATCTTGATTTCAAAGAATACTTCTAGTTAAGTTTTTCCTCAATGAATTACAGGGTGAGAATTGCTGTGAGAGTCTGAACGGTTCAGGCAGTCAGTTACAGACTGTTTTTCCAGCTGTACTGCTTGTCTTGGCATTTTTCTGCAAGTTGAGAGAGGCTTTTTTGGGCTTTGTGCTGCTCTCCAGGAATCTGCCCATCCATCACTAACAGGGAAAGCAGAGCTGCAAGGGGAAGAGAGCAGCCTCATCCATGGATGCTGGTTGAGAAGGGGCATCATACCCGTGGTGACACTGGGGCTGGGGTACAGCCACACCACCCTGCTGTCACTAAGAGAGTCCTCTGCTCACCCCTTTTCCTACATACAGCGTTTCTAAGCCAAAACCCGTGGGGATTTCTGACCATGTTAATGGAAATACCTTTGAGTCTCAGCTGAACTCTGCCATTCTTCATCACAAGTGGCTGAAATACCAAGGTACACCACACGGTGCTGCAGAGATAGCTGGGGCCTGCCAGGATGCTGTAAGGGAAGAGGCAACAACCAAAAATGCTTCTGGAGAATGTGGCTGCTGGGCTGCTCAGGCAGGGTCTGGTTTACAGGCTGGAGCTGTGGTGATGGTTATCTGCAACTTTGATCCGGTTTTGTGCTTATCTGCAGCACCAACCTGCCCTGCCCGCAGGTGGGAGCAGCTCAGCTTCTGCCCTCCAGCCACCAACAAGCAAGAAACCACCAAAATCCCGGCCCTGGCTGAAAGGAGGGGGCAGCGAACGCCCTGACTGCACTGATGGCTGCTCCCATCTGCTCTCCTCCCAGAGCACCCGAGGCTGTGTTGCTCACAACCACGATCCCTGTGGATGCGAAGTGCTCTGGTACAAAGCTGTTGGGGAATGGATGTAGCAGAGGCGGCAGATCAGCACGGTGCTCTCAGCCAAGCTCACCCTCGCTGGGCACGCTGCCACTACAAGCAATTTAATCTTGAGCTGCAGCTCATCGTGACCTCCACTGAAGAACTCCTTTTCTTTCACATGGCAAAGCTGCCGGCACGTGGGCGCACTTCCAGCAGCTGAGCTGAATGCATTAAGCTTGTGAGTATGAAATAATTGCTCCGGCTAATTTTAACCAAAAGGAATCCAGCTAACAATCAGTTGGAGGATATGCTGGAGGCAACTGGGCTCTGAAATGGTGCATCAGCCACACAGCTCAGCCTGCAGGGGCTGTTAGTTTTTAACAGGAACGCAGCAGATCAGTGGAAGATTCCCTCTGGAAGTGGGTGCAGATTTCATCCGGATGAGCCATCGGTCCAAAGCGACTTTACAGTCAGCAGAGAGAGCACAGTCATGCATGTGGCAGGCAGTGAAGGTCATGCTCATTCCTCCTAGCTGCTTTGCTTAGCTAATTGCTAGCCTTGAGATCACTTTCAAGCAAAAAAAATAGAATAGATGAATAATAATACAGAGATAATATTTCTTCAGATGTTCTTGGAATGCCGTGCTTGGTATTGCAGAGATTCTTGGGATTCTTGGCTTTGGGGGAAAACGTGTTAAACTCCAAGGAAAATAAAGGGAAAAAAGTAAAAATTTCTGTATTGATGCTGAGATTGGCCCTAACATTTCCAATCCATGATGTGCTTGGTGTTATTTATGGAAAAGGATTGTGTACTAATGAAACCCCTGTGTTCACTCAACATGAGCCACTGTCGGAAGCAGACAGAGGGGATGGAGTGAACACAAAAAGAAAGCTGTTGATTTTTTTTTTCTCTTGTGCTGGAAACTGGACTCTTCTTTGGTATGCACAGCTAGAAAGCCTGTCTGGCAAAGTGCCTGGCTTGAAAAGAGAGATTTGCTCTTCTCTGACCCAACAGTATATTATCTCTAACCCGAACCATCCCAGTCATTTAAATGTAAATCACAGCAAAAGTAAGCTTTCATGCATGTGGGCTTATGGGCTGGAGCAGTGCCGGCCCTTGCTCAGCCTGTGCTTCCTCCAGCTCCAGACCAGGAGGGGAAGGACGACACGGAGCGGCCGCAGCCCTGCTGCAGTGTAGCACCCAGAAATCTGGATGGCAGAGACACCCGGAGAGCAGCACGACACCAAACGGCTTGGAGGGGGCAGGGAGAGGAGGGTCAGTACTTACGGAGCCGCAGCACGCCCTGCCCATTGTGCTGATCCTCCAACCACTGTCCCTCGTAGACGGAGCCGTCCTTGTACTGCATCTTTCCCCAGCCACTCCGCAAACCATTGCTCCACTCGCCCTCGTAGCACTCCCCATTGGGGTAAAAGAACACCCCCTGGCCCTGGACAGCAGCACAGAGATGGCTGGTTAGGAGGTGTTCTATTGAAAGGGGCCAGTGTTCAATTTTGGGACATCACTTGGATAGAATACTCCTTTGTTTATTACTCTTACACATGGCTGCTGGCAGCCCAGCTCCGTGGCTCTTCTCGTGCTGAAAGAAATGAGATGTGGTAGTATGGGATTTTTTCTTGGCAAACAGTTTTATTCCCTTGACAAAACCCTGGGCTTATATCATAGTGTGTTATTATTGGCATGATTGCTGCTAATATTTAGCTAAAAGCGAGTTTTACAAGTATATAAACCTGCCTGGGGATAGGCAGCATTAAAGGATGTGTCCCTCAACACGGGGATTTCATGTCTTTCAACCCTGATGAGGTTTCCAGCTCAGTGTGTCCCAGGCTGGGCAACTTCAGCCCTTGTTTGTCCTAGGTGCATGTTTGCCATTAAGAGAAGTCCAGAAGTACCTCTCTGCCAGAGAGTGATACCATTAAGAAATATTTCCATATCACTAACACATCTTCCCATTGGAATAAAGTGTTTTTTTTTTCTCTGAACAAATAATAAAACCAGTTCTGGAAACAACTGATTTTTCTGAGTATTGATTTTATTAAACTGCATGGATGTAAGGGAGAAACTTTTTTAGAAGAAAACCTAACCCTAGTGATATTTGGATGTCATTATACATCTTTCACCAAAGCTCAATTATCCAAAATATGACCTTAAAGAACAGGAAGGGAAGCTCCCTCCAAGAGACAGGAGCCATGGAGCCACACTCCCATTAGAAGTGTTGGTGGAGATGAGTTTAATTTCAGAGCAGACACAAAGACAAACACAAGGTTTCCACTGGCAGATCCAAAAACGTTCCTACAAGGACTTTGCACATTACATTGCAGTCACTTTTACCAGATTACTTTTCTCATTATGTTCTTTTTAGAAAAAAACAGTGATTTATGTTACAGGCTAATTTCCAAAAGAACTCAAGTTATTTGCCTATTATGCTGTAAAACTCTCAGAAGAAAGTACATTTTCTGGCAGTGCCTATAATACAGGTTCCTCTGACTTGTTCAAGAATAAGAGGAATGAAAGGGATGGGTGGGGAGGATTAAGAGACGGGATGTGACACCTCCCATCCTGCCTGGCCGAGCTGCAGGTGAGTCTGAGCAGTAACCACTGCTCTGCAGCAGCTGGTGGAGCTGTAGCCTGGTAACCAGCAGATGGGTGGGGAAGACTCCCTCTCCAGGAAGGAGATGGCACTCCCATAAAAATCTTGGATTTTTAGTCTTGACCATTCAATTCAGCCTCGGTATTGGGATAATTAATATTTTAAGGAATCTTTTTGCACACGTGTGCCCAGCTCTTCCCCGTGTTTTGGGTCTCACTGTTGGCACATGCAGAAAATCTCACTTACACCTCTTCGGTCATTTTCCCACAAGCCTGTGTACACCCTTCTGTATTCCTTGGTTACTGGGTCAGGAATGCTGTATGAGCCATAACCATCCCGCTTCCCAAACTTCCAGTCACCGCTGTAAATAGCTCCTGTGTTTTTCCATATCTGGGTGCCTTTACCTGTTCAACAAAGGAGAGGAATGACAGGTTAGGAGGAGGGTGTTCAGGGCTGCCTGCTCCATCACAGTTAGGGTAGCACTCCCTACACTAAGACATGCTTATGTCTGGGATTCAGTTTAGCTTCCCAAGTCGGAACCATTGTTAATCTTGATCAGGGGCTTCCTGTGTGGCCTCTGCTGAATGCACTGAAATCTTTCCAAACCTCAGTGTACTGCTTGTAAACAAGTCTGTCCTGCTCCAGGCTGCTCCAGGCTTGGACAGGGTCTCCTTCCCCTGACCTGTCTCCTGCAGCCCCTGCCACATCTTGGGAATAAATTAAGATTCCTGGAGCCAAGTAAGGAGCTGAGAGAGCTCCAGGGACTGTGCAGCCAAGGTACATCCCAGTGCATGGAGCTGAGTGCAATTTGCTATACTTGGAAAGGATTTTTTAACATCTGTATTAGAGATATTTTGGGTAATTGCCCCTGAGTGCATGCTAAAGCTCTTCAAGTTACCTATTAGAAATGTTTTTGCATTTTTGCACTACATTTATCAAATATATATAAATGTGTGTGTGTACATATAGTCATACATGAATGAATGCTCTTCCAGGAACATATAGAACCACTGACTGCTCCCTGCCCCTAGGAACATTTGTAAGGACATCTAAGTTGCTACTTTTTCTCAAAATTATCTATCTTACCATGTTTCAAGTTGTCCAACCATTCTCCAGTATACTGATCCCCATTTACAGCATAAACTGTGTGTCTTAATCCACATTTCTGGGCTTTCCTGTCCCATTCATAAAAGAGAGGGTCTCTAATCCTGGGGTACTTTATAACAGGCATATTGTTGGTATCTGGAGAAGAAAAAAAATTATTATCAGCAATAAAATAGAAATTCCTAAGGCAGGTACAGGCAGAAGAGTATTTGTGAGCCATGCTTTAAGATGCACCCAAGTCGCCCAAGTAACTGATGCCTTTGGCTTTGGAGGGGTGAAACAGAGATACAACAAACAGGAGGCAACTAAAGATACTGAAGTACAAACCAGCACTGTGTGAAAATGGGATCATTGCATAGCCTGGCCTGTTAGAAAATATTAAATAAATCTCAGCAGGTCAGGTTGGTGGTGGGCATTGGTCTCTCCATCTGCCAGAGATCTTGAGGAGAGCAGGGAAAGGCATCTACTCTGTACAGCTGATGGGATGGGTCAGGGAGTTGTCCAGTGTCCCTGAGGCCCACCCAGAGCTGGGACACTTTGTACCCCCAGCAGGAGTGCATCTCAGGCTCCTTTACCACTAAAAATATCAGTCCTCCAGGTGCCTTGCTAGAAGGGGTTGAAACCACAAAGTTTCCATCTCCCAGGAGGCTGTGGACTTGCCCAGGGCAGGCCAAGTGCTTGCCAGCCCATCAAGCTGCCAAGGAGGTGACTTCTGAGGTGACTTCCAAGGTGATGTGGGTTTAAAGCAGGAACAGCAGGCAGAGGATGACAGGAACAGTGGGGGTGATTTGAGTGTTGGAGGCCTGGAGGAAAAGGGTCAGTGTGGGGGAAGAAGAGGGAAAAGGAGATGTTTTGCCTCATAAATACAGAGGACGATGGTGGAGTGCAGCACAGCGGCGATTACTGAGCACTGCCAATGGAACCACTGTTCAGCACAGTGGGAATTGGGCAGACTCGGAGGTGAGAGCAGTCTCCTATAAACCATAAACAAAAACCAAAAGGTGACTGTAGAAACAAAAGCAAATTTCTATGAATGCCGTTAACGTCCAGAGCTCGGCTGGAGCCCGGCGGGGTGGGATGCTCTCCAATTTTGTCTCCTGGGCTCCCCCTTCTGTCCTGATCCGCTGGACTGAGCCATACCGAGTGATTTTGCTGCGTCTTTCCCTTCTTGGCAGAGCAAAGCTCTGGTTCTTGCTGTGCTGCCGGTGCCGGGAAGCCCGGCAGGGGAGAAAACATGGACCTTGGGAGGAGAGGGGAACAGAAAGGTGCTTTAGGACCTTGCTAGGAAATAAAAGCTAGAGATTTTAACTAAGAAAATACTGTTAGAGTTCATCTTCAGTTGTCTATTTTCCAGCTGTGGGAAATGGTCATTCAACAGCTATTTGAGAGGATAGGACTGCTAAATAAAAGTACTTATGTGTCCAGAATGAGTCTTGGTTAGAGGACACCAAGGACAGGATCTGTCCCTCGGTATGATGGAGTCACAGCCCATCACAGAGGATGTTTCTCCAGCAATGCAAATATAGGATACACTAAAACTGCTGAGTTCCTCCCTCACTTTTGGGTGCTGTGCTCCTGGAGAAGGCGAGGGGGGGCGGGGGTTGTCTTGCCAATATTTGCCAAGGGCTGGGGTTTTTGAGGACACCGTTCCACACACTGCTGGCTTGTGTCTGCCCTGCCCTTGCTGGGGAAGCTGAAGAGCCGAACTACAACAACCTGTACCCACCCTGACAGTGGCCGTGACGTCTGAGCAGCTCATGCCTGTGACAAGAAGTCTCTTCACTACCCCTGCCAGATGGGAGCATCGCTTTCCCATCATCACGTCCCACCACTTCTTTAACTCGAAGCTCAGGATTTACAAACCCCAGGGAGGATTCCCAGCTGCGGGGGCAGCCCCATCTGCTCGCCGTGTCCTGCGAGGCACAGCCCGCGCAGAGTACCCGGGGTAATGCGGGCTGGCGGGAGCCGTCTTTATTTGTTGAATTCCCTTCTAAATTTACGTCAGCGATGCCAGGTTTGCGTAAGTGATAACGCAGTCGTTATTCGCCTCCCTGGATGTTTTTAGCCGCCAACTACCAGGGCGCGGGGAGGCTGGCAGCGAGAGGCAGGAGGTGCAGAGTCGTTCCGGCTGCAGCTCTCGGTGCCGAGGGCGAGAGGCTGCTGCTCCCGTGCGTCTCTGCCTCGACGCTTGGGGATGAGGCTCATACAGACCCCCACGTCTTCATCCAGACGCTGCTCTGCGACTTTTATCAGGTCTCTGGTAAAATGCAGCCTTAGTTTGCACGGCCCTCCAGGAAGCCCATTTTTTCCCCTGGCTCTTCGCGGAACTTCAGAGCACTTAGATGTAGCTACTTTTTTTCATCTCACATCTTATGAAGAGCAAGGAGGGAAACACACCTGGCTGCAGAGAAGCGGCTGCTGACTGTCCCTGGCAGCATCCTGCCTGGCACCACACCCCCGTGCACCCTGCCTGACTGTCCCCCGGCCCCGAGGTGCCCCGGCCGGACGCAGCCTTTGCAGTGACCCAGCATCACGGCACTGCCCTGCACCGGGGTCCCTTTGCCAGCACCCACCGGCGCAGCAGAGTCACCCCTTTCCCCTCCTCGCCCCCAGGGCGCTGTCTGCGAGCGGAACGCTCAGGGCGCCTGTTGCTGATCCTCCCCGGCGGGAGCTCGGCAGGAGGGCAGCGGTGCGAGCGGCCGGCGGGGAAAACCCACGAGCCCGGTTTGCAAAGCACCCTGGAGCGCGGCCGCCGCTCTCCTGCCGCCCCCGAACCGCGGACACCGACCTGTCATGGTGGCGGCTGGGTGCTGCCTGCGGCGGCGAGGTCGCCATAGCGACATGCCAAACTCCAGCGCTAAGGGCCAGGGGAGCGGCTCCGGGCGGAGAGGGATGTGCTGCCACACGGCATCACACTCTGGTCCCCACGCTGAGCACGGGGGATGGAGCCGGAGCCACAGGGCACACACAGCGCTGTGCAGCTAACTGCCCCGAGCTCGGGATTTTCCAGGAGAATATAAAGTGCTAATAAGCAACGGGTGTTTCACCTCTGGTTGGTTTTTCATACGCCCAGCAGCAGAAGACTGGAAATGAAAGCACTGATTACAGCACCGATGAGTAACAAATAAATCAGCCTTGTAAATGTCAGGAGAAATAGGAGAAAGCCCCTGAAAATGCACATCAGCGGTCTTAAAGGAGAAATTTGAATAAACCTGACACTAATTCCCTCATCCATTACATTTCTTCCACAGCTACAGTGAGCAGGGATTGCCACTCTGGCCTTGTGGGTGTCTGTAATCATCTTCCCTAATGGGTAATTGACTGTGCACATTTCTAGTATCAAGCCAAAGCTCGTGTATGACTCCCATGAGCCAAATGCATTTGATTCTCATCCTTTTACCATATCTTTTGTGTGCAACTCTGCAGGCTGAATGGTAAAAATGCTGAGGTAGGTGGGAAATGTTGTGATGAAACAAAGAAGTTGTTTCTGTAAAGATGAGATACAGCTCAGTCTTCCCTAACAGGTGTTCCTTTGCCATCTTCGATATCTGTGGCATTGAATGTGGCTTCAGTGTTGTGTCCATGCTCAGATAGGACAGAGAATGGATTTATTCCAAGTGTGAGTGTGACTAAAGGCAAATATTCAATTTCCCATGACATGTGTGAGGGCCATGGAGCCAAAGGAGACAATGCCACTGCCTGAGAAATCAGGTGAAGGAAAATAAAGTGGAGGGAAGGAAGAGGTGCTCCCCAGAAAACATGTGAGCTGGTGTGGAAATGGTGGAGGGAGATCTGTACCAAGGGAAAATACATACATGGAATTTCTTGTGTCAGATTAGATGAACTGGGAAGATGGCAGCTGCTAGCAGGCATTTCCAGGGATGTAGGAGAGGTAGAACTTAAAGACTTGTTGAAACAAGAGAAAAAACCTGAGAGAAAACCATGAAAGCTGACCAAGTTAGGAAATACTTATACAAGCAAAAATATTTCCTGTTATTAAAAATGAGATGAAGATACTCAGGAAGGATTTATTCACAGTCACTCACGTTAATGTGCTCTGGTTTGGGGCAGAGCCTAAAAATTACTGAAGACAATCATTCCTGTGTTTTACCACGGCCAGTTTTAAGGGCTGGAGTGAGGACAGAGGTTTGGGGAGGAAATAAAGAAATCCATGAGGGAGAAGAAAAAATGCTTATTGCAGCCCAAAATCTACAGCCTGAAATTACAACCAGAAATAGCTGTCTCTGGAAAAGTATTAATTGTTTTTTAATTTGAGCCCCTATATTGCACTGCACTTAACTGAGAGATTGGCAATTAAAATAATTAGCTAATTCAGACCATTTCACTTGTTTATTTTTAAAGAGCATAGGCTGCCTGAGGTTTTTGAACAGCCAGGCCAAACTATGACATACCTAACCACAGCTTCTGCTTACCAGAAGTTACATACATATTTGAAAAAAATAAAAGCTTTAAAAGACTTAAAATATTTTAGCAACAAATTAAAATTCACACACTGGGATCAAAAACTGCCTCTGCAAAAACCTTTGTATCTGGATATGATGGAGGGTGCTGCCTCCAGTTCTGGGTCACTTATTTTAAATTCTCCTGCTCCTGGTCTCTGTGTGGTTCTTATTTTACTTATGTGGTCCCAGAGTGGGTTATCAGCACCCTCACAGACCCTCCTGCCCCCTCCATGGAGGCTTCACAGAGACATCTAGGAAGGGGCAGTGTGTGATTCTCATCTACAGTTTTCTTAGTCTACATATAAACACTTGAATCATACTTAATTATTTTGTCACTTGATAATATCATTCTGTACCTTTTTGTATTACAGGGGTACAGAGTGGGAAAATGTAAGCATATTCTTCTTACAAAAAAAGACAAAATTAGACCAGCTTGAAGAGAAGGTGGTGCTATTTGAAGTTTTATCAGAAAGTTCTTTTGACTCACTCAACTGAAATTTTACTTTAAAAATGTCATTCCATTTTGAGAGAAGGAACCCCCTTAGTAAGTAGGAAGTGGAGATAATTTTTGCAAAGGGTGTCAGATATATCTAGAATATATAATTCAATCAAAGAGTGAGACATAAACCCAAAGTGACCCAGAAATGTCCTAACCAAACTCTCTCAAGAGCAGTTGTTTCCAGGCACAACATTGAGGCCACTATGAAAAATAGGGTCAAAAATTCAAGTTATCATGTGCTAGCAGGAGAATTTGGGTTTTCCTTGACACAATTCCGCATGTTCCAGCCTTGCCAGCCAAAATTTGCCCCCAAATACTTCTTGGTGGTTTGGTTTCTTTTTCTTGTTTCACTCTGACAGGCATTGGCCACTGAGATCAAGGAACAGCAAAGCCTCCTTCACCAGGCAGTGACAGGGCTACAGTTCTGCTGCTGTTTGTACTGTTGCTGCTTTAGTTGTCTGGAAGCTGATTAAACCTTACATTTATTAAGACTGAAAGGAAGCTTTTAAATCTGTCCATGTAAATTATGCTGTAACTCAGTCCATTATTCTGCCAACACAGTTCATTGCAATGAACTCCACTTACTTCCAGGCTGGACATGCTGAAGAACAAACCAAGCACTGGGAGTTTGTGCATGGAAATGTGCCCAGAAAAAAACCCTTTCTGCAGCAAGGTCCTGTGACATATGATGCACTTTCATTTTTTTCAGTTGTAAGAGCAGGATTTTTAAAAAAAATAAATATAGCCCAAGGCCCAAGTATTCTATGGCTGAAACCAATCATTTTCTCACTGAAAGGAGACAGCTGCTCCAAGCTGAGTTTGCTCTCACTAAGCTTGGGGAATCACCCATGGGAAATGTCCAAACCAACTGAAAACTGTCAGAATCAATAAATTAAATTTATTCTGGGAACTTCGTAGAATAAATAGAGAAAAAGCATTTAGGGAAACATATGTTGGAATTCTTTAAAGGTGAAGAGTGTAACAACAACATACTGTGGAAGTGGGATGCTCAGATGTGTGTTTTATTGCTGCTATATTCAAAAGAAAAGCCAGGGAAGAGGTGGGAGGGTCTTGGACTCCAACCAAGCCTGAGTTGGTGAGCTGAAGGAGCTTCCCCACCACTCTGCTCTAAAGAATTGTCATTAGCAGGATTTAGGAGGGATTGAAGTGTAAACTTCACCTGGTTGACTCTGGCTTAAAAGGCAGCCTTGTGGGAAAACATTTAAAATTCTTCCCTCCTTTTTGCCGGGAGCAGCTCTCTCAAGATAAAAACCATGTTGGTTTTACATCAAAACAACCTAAAGTTAACCCCCTGGGTTATCTGGAATGTTCAGGCACTTAGATAGTCATGCAAACTGAAAGGTTGAAGTCCTGGAAGTTGACACCAGATACCCTCTCCCCATGAGTTCCTGTTGCTGCAGATTTACAGCTCATGGTCTCTGCTTAACTACCTGCAACAAGGTAGAGGTTTAAAGGTAAAGTTATGATGTTAATTACTGAAGTCACCCCAAGCTGAAAATTATTTACTGCAACCGTGGAGGGCTTTGCAAGACTCTTAATATTGTTGGAGGCAGATAAATTTGGCCATACTTGAGCTAATACCTCACTTCAAGTCCTTAATTTATTCCTCAACTGAGGGATAAATCCAGATAAATACAAGATGAATCTGCAGTATCAATCTCCAACTGAAACATGTGCTACGTATTTTATTTATCACAGCTTATTGTCACCTAATGTTAGAATAGGGACTCATCTACATTTATATTTTGTCCTTTTCCATTTGCTGTGCTGGAAAGAATCTGTATTTCTAGGACAGGGGAAAAGCATCAAAGGAAACAGCCTCAATTATCTTAAGAGGAAAGAATGAATGGAATTTGCATTCAGGAATAGTCTGGAGGTTGAAGAAAAGGAGCTCACACGTGACTGTACATACATATAACTGTGTACTCAAACAAAATCTAACACCCAGAGAACAAACTTGATTTATTAACTCAATTTCTTAGATGTGTTTTCTGGTAGTGAAAGGTTGGAGAATTGGGGATTAATTAATGTAAAGACAAACCAGAGATTTCATGTTTGCAGATTTGCTGTGCAGTAGCCTTAGATGATCTCTGGCAGCAGAAAACAGCCATTAAAAAGCTGAAAGACACCTAGGAAAAGGATCATAAAATACTGAAACTCAGAGGAAAGGCACACAAGTGAAAGACAGGCTAGGTGTAGGAACTGCAAGCATCAGCCGTACAGAGCCTTGCTCCTCATCCAGGGCTGAAGGGATCACTGTTATCTCAGCTTGCTTTGGTTTTATTCACAAAGATGTGATTGAAATAATGAGATTATACAAACAGCTTCCCAGGAGGTGGAGAGAGCTTACAGGTAATTCTGAAGTATTTTGCAATGGTGCAACGTTAAACAATGCAGACCCAGCTGTAAGGCCAGCAGTGCTACACTCACATTGTTTGTGCTTAATTAAATGTTTTTGTGGTTTCTGTCTGAAAGAAAATGCAGATCTCTTGAATGAATATTAATTAGCATGGCTTAGTTAAAAAGTTGAAAGAAATCTTTTGAGGTAATCACTATGCACAGCCACAACATGCGTAAGAATTGTTCCCTGTCAAGAGTTGTAGGGGAGAGGTAGGAAAGTTTGAGATAAATGTCTGGTGGTTCCTTGGTGTTCTGGGAGAGCTCTGGGGACAGCACAGCATGGCTCTGAGTGGGAAATACGCAATATTTCCTGCCTTTGTATGAGAAACACCAACCATGGCCCTAAAAAAATGTCCTCAGCCTGCAGAATTACAGCCCAGGGCAAATATTCAGGACTGATAAGAGTTTCCTTCTGCTCTTTTGAGGCTTATAGATCAGCAGGGAAAGGAATACTTTTGAGGGTTATTGACAATTTATGATGTTTACAAGAAGTACCTTTTCCTGAATGTTAGGACTGACACAAGCAATCCTACAAATGTTGCAGTGTTTTTACTTTCTGGATTCTCCCAGGTCTGCAGGGTCAGCACTCCAGCCTCCCCTCAACAGCAAGGGGAATGCAGCTACATCTCAGGGGTGGCTCTGTGCTAAATTGAGCTGACAGAGAGCAGAAAAGGTGGAGGGAATGTTTTCATGTGGGAAGGAAAAATAACTTTGCTGGCAGGGACTATTCCAACCTTGTGGCGAACTGGAAACTTTCGGCACGTATCCAGCGCAGAATTAACGCTCCAGTCTGCGATCCTTTTTTTCCAACGTTTGTAATCCAAAATCCAGGCCTCCTGTAACATAAAGTCCTCTTACATAGGATTGTGGACAAATGCTAGAATCCGAGAAAAATTTAATACAGACATAACAAATTCCTGTGACATTTCTGTTATGTTGATTATTTTATTATTCTACTTCAGGATTATCGAGATGTGTCACAACACATGTGTTTGATCTCTGGACAATCATGGCCTTGCTGGAGAAGCAGCAGGGACTGCAAAATCCTTGGGGTTGGTGGTTCTTAAACCAGCAGAAATCCCAAACCACTGCAAGTTCTGAGCAGATTTCTCAGGAAACTGAATGCAGAAGTTCATTGACTGCATTTCAGGTGTCCACCCACAAATGTAGGAAAAACACATGCAAGGAGGGAAAACAGTGTGAATATAGACCTAGAGAAGGACCAGGGGCAGCAAGAACACTGAGGAGCATCTCTACATGTTTTTGGTTGTTTATGTCAATTCAAGGAAACGAGATCCTATATACACTCCACATGAAAAGACAGCATTGTATTTGTGGCTTTACTTTGGTTTCACTCCTCCCCTTTCCTCCCCCTTGTACCTTTTGATTAAAATTGCTTCCTTCCCCTTCCCTTTTTCTTCCTTTTTGCCTATTTCTACCCTTTCACAAGAAACCCACAGGATGGGGTGGCAGCATTTAAACTCTTCACACCCTGCCCCAGAACACTGGGCCCTGCTCACAACTGGCCAGTCCAGCTGCTGAGTGGGTAATTATTGTAAAAATAAGGAGATCAGGGATCCTCTTGTCATCTTCTCTGATATTAAGGTCCCGTGACCAAGGTTCAGGCAGCTGCAGGGTTGGGCTGCCTCAGCCCAGGTGCGTAGTCACCCAGCCACCAGGTCCCTTTGAGGGGGCTGGCCCTGTGCAGTGGAGGGTTTTATCTCCACTCAGCCCCATGTGTGATGAACCACCCTTAAAGGGCAGGAAGAAGCTGCCATGTCACACCACGGAGCACTTCAAATGCTGCCACAACACGAGGGGGCTCAGGAGAGGTGCAGGGCCTCCAGGAGGTGACCGGGGCAGGGCGGGTGACAGAAGCTGAGGGGATCCCCCCATCGAAGGGGAGCCCTGGCTTGAGGAGAGCACAGGCCTGAGGGGGGCCCGCGCCTGAGGGGGACCGCCACAGAAGGGGATCCCGGGCCTGAGGGGGACCCTCACCTGAGGAGAACCCACACCTGAGGAGATCCCGCACCTGAAGGGAGCCTTGACCTGAGGGGAATCTGTGGCCTGAGGGGACCTGTGGCCTGAGGGGAGCACAGAGCTGAGCGTTCCCTCACCTGACCGCTCCCTCCCCTGAGACGGGCGGGG
>VZRF01002270.1:1182970-1220051 GCA_013396875.1 Vireo altiloquus
TCCGGCAGCTCCAGGTGAGCTGGGAGCGGCGGGGCCCTGCGGGGCATCGCGGTGTCTCCCCCGCCTGCGCGGCCGCGGCTTCCCTCACACTGCCCCGCGCTGCCCTTGCCGGTTCTGCTTCGCGTCGTGACGCGGCACCGGCCCCGGCTCGCCCAGCCTGGGAGGAGGCCCGGTAGGAGCGGGACCGGGGGTCCCAACCGCCGGCCGCATCCCCGAGGCGGCTCGCTCCCCCTCGCCCCGCCCGGGGCGGCCAAACGTGCTCGATGCCTTCGCTGCGGCCGCGGGGTGCCCGCACGAAGCGCAGCGGTGCGAGGATGTGCATCCCTGCACGGCACCCGCAAAAAACCTACCCCGCTACCCCAGGCACGTGCTGCGAGCGCGTGGGACAGCCCAGACCGAACCGTGACCATGCCCCAGGTCCCTCTGAGGATGCACCGAGAAGATGCGGTGCCGCGGTTCCCACTGCTGGAACAAGGATGGAAAAAGGGGACGCGGCGTGGTTGTGCACCCGTGGCGTGGTGCAAAGAGCCGTGCAGGCAGCGCCTGTCCTGCCAGCATCTCCTGGTGGAGTTTGATTTCCCGTGGTGGGATACTAGAGGTCCAAGTGCTGTTTTTCCATCTTGCAAAAGTGCATTGAAGGACAGAAAGGCCTCGGAGTGGGGGCCGAGAGCTGTTCTACAAGATGCTTTTACCTCCAGAAACCTTCCCTTCCCTGCTTGTCATCAGTGCTGCACCTATACACGTGCTTTAAATCTCAAAGCCGGTTTTGAAGTACGACCGGCTGTTCTCACTCTGAAGGCTTTTTTAGCCTCTTTTAAGCTGTTAAACAGAACGTGCATGCAAAAAGAAAAGAAGCGTGATTTCCAGATTAAGCTTGTTTCTTAATTAAAACTTAGTTCACATTGTACTCCTGTTAGTAGAAGCAAGGCTTGGATGCTGGGGGAGACCAGCTGGTGTGGTTTTGTTGATCACTTGTTTGCTATGTGCACCTTCTCGAGGAGCACACGGCCTGAGTCTGACCTAAACCCCAGCAAATATCAGAGACTTGTCCCTGCCTCAGTTTCCCCACCTGTAAAAGGACAGTAGGAACACTTTTCGATGGGGTGGCAGCTGCTAGTGGTCGAGGTGCCATCAACCAGGGATTGGAGCTGTAGAGGTGTGCTCAGCAAAACCAAAGTGATCCTGAAACAGTAGGAGCTGCAGTGCCTGTACGTGGTTAGTTTGGTTATTAAGGTCTTTAAATGAGATACTGGAGCTTGTTTTGGATTGTTCCTGTAAATAAAGAATAGCTACCTGGTGGATCCTAACAGGGAGGAGAGCAAAGATTTGGTTTGTGTGGTTTCACCACCAAGTTTATCCTCTGGAAAAAACTGGGAATTTCCTGTGGTTGTTGGCGTGCTTGCAGGTGAAGCGGCCACCTAACCCGCACTGTCTCTTGGCACTAACTATGCAAACTCTGTTTTCCAGCTTATAGATCTTAGAATTGACCCAGAGGTCATTACTTGGAAACTGGGGAGCCCTTCCTGAGACCTCCCACATGGGAAAGGGAGTGAAATCCTTGCAAAGGGTGGAAAAGCAGAGCCTGGGTATCTCCAAGTGGAGGGAGGGGTGAAAGGAGAGGCTCCTCTCGATGGGTTTGCAATTGGTGAGCGTGTTCTCGTTATGGCTGGGCACTAATTAGGGTCTTCAGGGGACCCATGACCTGTGATAAAGCAGCTCCTCCCAAGGAGCTTCTGAAGCCATGGGCAGGGACATCGGTTCAGCTCTTTAAACGAGAATATGGGGCAGTAGGTTGCTTGGATATCCATGGGGTTGGGATGGCAGTGGTGGTGGCCAGGAGGTGCCTAAACCCCCAGTTGTGGATTTGTGTCTGGTTTTGTGTCTTTCCCCTCCGCCTCCACTCTGTTAGGTCCTCAATGTTTTTCTCCCAGATTTAATCTGGCTGTGAAATTGGAGTGCCTGCTCTGTGATTTACCCACCATTTGAGGGGCATGGATCAGGATCAAATGGAGGATTAGGGAATTCAAGGATTAGGGGCTTCATTGCAGGGTGGGATGGGAGTGAGGAGCTCCTGAGTGGGAAAGCTCATTAGAAAGAGGAAATTAGATGAGTGTACAGGATGCTTTTCCTCTTGCAGGAATTTCATCAGTGGCCATTTAAGCCCTGTTGTATCTGTACTGGTTTGGCATCTTCCCCTCCTTGCTTGTTAAAGGGGTGACTGTTGTATCCCAAAAAACCAGGATTTTCCTTGTTTCCCTTGGAGGTGAGGATGAAATGCCATGAATAATCTAGAAGGGCTCTTCCTACCAATTGTCTCCTCTTCTCCTGCAGGAAACACACAAAGTTTACAGGCAGAAACTGGAAGAAGTCACCAGCTTGCAGGCAGCCTGCAGCAGCTCCATACATCGGCAGAAGAAGACACTGAGGGATCTGAAGCACAGCCTGCAACGGTAACAGGAGACCTGGAGGGTGGAGGAGGCAGGGATGGGATATTTCTCCTTTCCAAAGGGCTGAAATGTTTAGATTTTAGCACTTTTAACACACAACCTGTGTTGCAGTGCTGAAGTTGTTCTATATTATAGCCAAGTAGAATGATCATAACTGTGTGAGAGACCTGTAAATAAAGAAGTTTAAAGGAGCTGATGTGGATTTCACTCTTGCAGTGCTATACATTGCAGGACAGTGCAGCTTTTGGCTGTGCCAGGTGAGCAATGCTTTGCTCTGCAAACTACATTGGAAGAGCAACATCCATCCTTGAACCTGAAGGTGTAACTTGCTCCTGGGCGGATTTAGAGGAGGGAACCATCTCTGTCTGCTTGGCTGATCCCCAGGAGCCACAGGCTGAATTCCTGGTGTGCAGGCTGCAGTACAGCACCTCTGACACCACGGGCTGCTGGCTCTGCTGCTTACTGCTCTCTGGTTAACATTAATTACTAAAACTACAGTTTGGTAGTAAATCATCAGCTGTGTCCTGTTACATCCTGAAATACTTCATACCTGAAGAGCTGCAGCCTCTGCAAGGGCAGTGCTTGAAACCACACACAAAGTTCCCAAGGTGGAAGGAGTTCCTTCAGAAAAGCACAATATTCCCACGCAATCCTGTCACTGAGCTGATGAAAAGAGAAGCTGATTTATAAACCAGCTGGTTGAAGTAACCTACAGCAGCATAAACCTGGCAGTGAAATAAAGTCGTGATAAGCCAAACTGTGCTGCAGAAATACAGGAGCAAAGCGCATCACCTCACACAGCCAGTATTTTAACAGCTTGGATTTTATGACATTATTTTCCTTCAAATAAAAAAGGAGGTGAAAACATGAACAGGAATATCTTGTTTCTGTGTTCTTGCAGGTGCAAGCCCAGAGCGAGTGCTGAGGAGTTTGCTCTCATTGAGGAGATCAGCAGCCAGATCAAGGAGAGGCAGAATGCCTTCTTTGACATGGAAGCCTACCTGCCAAAGAGGAATGGGTATGTGCTCCACCAGGGAGGCTTGCACACTCCAGGAATTTTGGATTTTTAAATGTTCATAGCGCTTTGTTCCCAAAGGAAAAGGTGCATGTTGAAGAAAGACATGTAAAATTGGATTAGTCATAAATCTCTTGCTGAGCTGCTGTGTCAGTTGTATACAGAATTCATTAGCTGTGAGTAGATGGAAATGTGTGTGGGCAGTGCAGGTTTTCTCTTAAAATGACAGTAACCCTCACTGGCAAGGGACTGTGCAGCTCACTGTTCCACACTCGTGTTTTCCTGGGCTAATTTTTTTGAGGCCTGAATCAGCACAAGACTTTTCTCTCTTTTTTAAATTATATTTTTAACCATCTTTAAATTTACACTTTTCTTCAAGCAGGGTTACTAGGGCAGAGTTGTGTCAGTTGTCAAGGGCTGTGTGATGCTGCAGCTCCTCGGAAGTTTCTGTCAGAAACTTTTCTTCCAAATCCTCCCTGTGATGTTTGGACAATGCACACTACATATATTGCCCTTAGGCTGTAATGCAAAAAAGGGACCAGGAAATAAACTTTTTCAATAACTTCCTGGAAATGCTGTCCAATATTTCCATGTTTAAAGCCTCTTCTGTGGTCTTTCCGTCCAGTTTGTCTTAATTAAAAACCTCCAGCAAACGTGGCTTTGGCAGAGCCACCACCTCATCACTTCAATCTAGATCATCCTCTGGTGCTCAAATAAAACAACTTACTTGGGTCTCCTTTTGGCTTTTGTCTTCTAGCTTGTACTTAAATCTGGTCCTGGGAAACGTGAACGTCACTCTCCTGAGCAACCAAGCAAAGTGAGTGAGCATTCCCACATGTCTGAATTTGGGTTTCTCTGGGGCCAGTTGTGCATGTGGACTGAAGCCCAGAGAGGGGAATGGGTTTCTCTTAGACCTGATAAGTGAAATGTTGAAGGTGGGCAATTGGACTATGACATAGGTATAAGCTAACGTCTTATCTAGCTCCACTTGTTTCCATCCATCATTTGCTTTTAAGCCCAGCTCAGCCTGTGGCTTTAATAGTTAAAGTGTCTGGAGTTTTTTTGTGATGAAAAATGGTACTGTGACTTGTAGGCAAACTGTGCTCCAGAAAATGGAGATGTAGGTACATGTGTATTTTTTAAATCTTGTCATGCCAACCCAGAAACCAGCTCTGATGGACTTAAGCCATTGTGTTGTGGCTGAGACAGACCCTCCCTGCAGGCAGAATGCTGCCTTTCACCCCTGTCCAATGCTTTTCTAAGTGTTTCAGCAGAACCTCTGTCTCTGGGCTTGGCATTTGTATCTGGTTTGGAAAAGGTGAAGCCACATTCCAGTCAAACATCTGTTTGTGTCCATAAACGGCACCTGTTTCCTTCCAGGTTCGCTTACAAGGATGAGTATGAGAAATTCAAACTTTATCTGACAATAATCTTGTTACTCGGGGCTATCGCCTGCAGGTTTTTTCTCCACTACAGGTAAGCTGCATTTTTATTTCTTATCAAGTATTTTGCATAAAATTGTGCTGGGTTTGAATTATCATATGTCCTGTTAAAGATGGTGAGACAGCTCAGGTTCTGTTTAGGCTTTGACAGGACACCTGACACCTGCACCTCTTCAACTCTGGCAGGACCTGTATTTTAGCTTACTGTTTTTTCCTTTTTTATAGAGTCTTTTGTAACTGAGAAAGTCCAACATTGTATTTCCTGATGATTCTAAAAATTGATGATGTTATTCTGGCATCATACTGTCCTTGGGAACAAACAGTTGGTTTTGCTTGTGGGTTGTCCCAGGCAGGGGCCAACACTGTGCTGCAGCTCTGGGGTTGCAAAAGCAACACAAGAGAATTTGCGTGAAATGATCAGACCTGAAGCATTATCTCTAGGTTGTGATAAAGTGTCTGAGCACCAACAAGCTTCCACTATTCAGTTTTGCTTAAAAACCAGGAAGCTGTTGGAGCCAAGAACTTCCACTACAGTCTCTGTGTGTCTGGGTGAATGCAGGATTGTACCAGGAATGATGCTGACCTGTCCAGAGGCTGCCCCAAGTCCCCTTGGCTTCAGGAGTTTGCAAATGGCAAAATTAAGTTTTGGTGTTTTGGTTTTTTTTTGCTGCAGAGCATAATTCTCTTCCATTATTTTAGTTGATTGGATTTATATAGATCTCATGGAATCTCCTCTTTGAATTAGCCTGGGAAGGCCTCACTAAATTGGATCATCTGCTGCTTCCATGGTGCTTTCTCTCCTTGAGCAGCACTTAATGTCATCCCTGCATACCTGCTTATCAGCTCAGGATCTGCAGTGTTGGGTCACAGGGGAAAAGGCCCTGGAGCCTGGCAGTGCTGCCCATGGGTCAGAGATGTTCACGATGGGGCTTTGTGTCCATAGCCTCACTTGGGCAGGTTTTCACTTACCCAGGAGGAGGAAAAATAGGGATTTTTTTAAAAATGCGTCTTTATAATGAACAAGATTTTTTTTTAGTCTGTGTTTTTTCTGTTTAACAGGGTGACAGATGAAGTGTTTAACTTTCTGTTGGTGTGGTATTACTGCACGCTGACGATACGGGAAAGCATTCTCATTAGCAATGGCTCAAGGTACAGTGCCACCTGCAAAAACCATGAAAAGAATGAAATGTCCTTAAAAGAAAACCAGGCAACAAAAATGGATTCAGCTTGGCACTGAAGCCCAGCAAATCTGAGATGCTGATGCCTCTCTGCAGAGTCTCTTGTCTCTCTCCTCCTCCCTGGTCACTTCCAAGGGCACATGTGGCTACCTGAGGCTCGAGGAGAGAGAAGTTGCAGTTAAGAGTCCATAAGTCTCAGTCCAAAGTGTTGGCTGGTTTTGGTAGCTGTGGGTTAGTGGTAGATGTGGTCTGGAGTGTAAACGTGCTGCCTTGTGTTAGAGATCACACATCTTCAGTTAGAAATGCCACAGCATCCCTTGTGCTTGAGTTGAGACATCTGTTTTGTTCCCAGTTTTTGGATCATTTTTTGCCTGTAAGGCTGGACATCAATGCTGAAACCCATGTTTCTTGCCTAACTGCTGTGGTTTTTTCTGCTCAGGATCAAAGGCTGGTGGGTGTCTCATCACTACGTTTCCACGTTCCTGTCTGGAGTGATGTTAACGTGGTGAGTCTGCTCTTGCCTGCTTGAGGTGCTTCAATCCTGTTTCATGGTGTTTATATCATCTGAGCTTTTAAATCCCATGTGACCACAAAGCTGTGGCCACAGGATACATGTCAGAGTGTCAGCCTTAATATTTGTTTGATGTTACAGTTGTTTCCAATGATAAATACAACATTGCAAGTTAGTATTTACATTGCTGGTTTTAAAAAAAAAGAAAGAAACACAAACCCTGTGGCTGTAGTTGGGCTGGTGATAGCAAAATCTCTGCAAGTCTCCCAGTTTCTGTCTCTGTAACTAAGGAAACAAACAGTACTTTTCTATAGAGGAAGGACACCACAAAATGAATGTCTGGTGCCTTTACTGAGCCTTTATTACAGAGTTTAATGCCAAAATGCAAGTTACCCCCTTGCAGTAGTGTGGTGGTGTTGGTCAGACAATCCACCATGCGTACCACGTACAGCCCCTGTGCAACCTGTCTCAACTTGGCATGAATGTTAATTATTAAAAATTGTTTTAAAACAACAAAAACTGCTGCTCCTGAATCTGTAAGGGCTGACACAGTGGCTGGGGCAGAAGGTCCCTTGCCCTCAGGATAAGCAGCACAACCATCCCCTGCTTCAGGGCTCGGATTCTCAATGCAGATGATGCTGAATGGCTTTGCTGCCTGGAGAAAACTGTGATAATGGAGAAGAGGGGACAGCATTTATCCATGTTAGAGAGAGGAAACCTAATCAATGAGAGCATTTCCTATGTGGCCATAGCACCTCTCTGGGCTCCCAGTGGGTGGAATGGGCTGGGCACCAGCTGCTGGTTCATTTGCTAATGGGATCAGGCCTGGTAGTGAAGGGGAAGGGCACTGCACTGGATGCTCTTAGCAAACTAATGGAGCTCCCCTGTGTTTTGCTTCCAGGCCAGATGGACTCATGTATCAGATGTTTCGCAGTCAATTTTTAGCATTTTCAATATTTCAGAGTGAGTATATCTTACCTTGCTAATTCAGGGGATAAAGTCATTTTGTGTCGTACGTGCTTAGAAGAAAACACTTTTGTTTGGTAAATACTGGAATATTAAACTGTAGAAATATAAAGATAGTGTACAAATATGCAACCCACAAATATAAGCAATAATTAAATGCTGTTGGATTAAACATTATTAAAGTAGTTTGATGCTTACCACACTTCTGAATAACCAATGTAGTGACATTTTCTCTCTCCTTCTCCAGGCTGTGTTCAGTTCTTACAGTATTATTACCAAAGGGGCTGCCTCTACAGGCTCCGGGCTTTGGGGGAGAGAAACCACTTGGACCTTACAGTAGGTGAGGTTTCCTGCTATAGTTTCTTTGCACTGCTTTTGCACAGGTTTTGGATGCAGTGATAGGGAGGGAGAGGGCTGTGTGCCCCCCCATAGCTGCCTGTGTCCCAAGGCATGAAGGGCAGCAAGGTTTTTAGTCCCCTCCTTGGGTGCTGTGGGTCAGGAGCAGAGGAATCTGATCTTTGTCAGCAGTTGAGGAGGCTAAGATGGAGGTTTTGGTCATCCCCATCTTCATCTGCAATTTCAAATATATATTTCTGCTTGACAGGAATAGCCCTAAAGGGGTGATTTGAGTGAGGAGGAGCTGCAGGTTCAGTCCTGGCTCTTCCATGCTCACACTGCCTCTTCTGTCAACCTTTTCCAGAAGGATTTCAGTCCTGGATGTGGCGGGGGCTGACATTTCTCCTTCCCTTCTTGTTCTTTGGGCACGTAAGTTGGGTGATCCCATCCTCCCTCTGTGGCGCAGTGTCTGCTGCTGCACCACGCTAAGGTGCTTTGGATCACATGCACTCATGACAAATGCTCCCAAGGTTTGATTGTTTTTGCTGATAATTAAATTGCCTTTTTCTTTTCCCCTTTGCAGTTCTGGCAGCTATATAATGCAATCACGCTTTTCAGATTGTCAAGGCACAAGGAATGCAAAGAATGGCAGGTGCGTGTTGGCTCTGCTCAGAAGCACAGAGCAGGGCAGAGGGGGTGCTTGACCACATCCTGAAAGATATTTGGGCATCTGACTCCATTTAAACATCTCAGGATAACGTGGCACAGAGCCTGTTCTGTGTCTGGTAGAGTCCAGCAGTGCTGAATATAATCCACGTTGCAATATCACAAGGTAATAAATGCTGCTTCCTCTCCCCTCTCAGGTCTTTGTGTTGGCTTTCACATTCCTGCTGCTCTTCCTCGGGAACTTCCTCACTACTCTCAAGGTGGTGCACACTAAACTCCAGAAGAACAAAGACAAGTGAAGAAGCTGTGACTCCCCCTGTTCCCATCCCTCTGCCCCCAGCAGGGCTGGGTTTGGGACAGATCCTGCTCAAGCCCAGCCAGGCGATGGAAGGGCTCAGAAGGACTCTCCTGTCCCCGTGTTTGGTGAAGGACTCTGCCAGCACAGACTCAGTATTAATGCAAGCATGGCTCTCCAGTCACACTCCTGCTATTTATGTATATTTAATATAAAATGTATTTGCTTCTGGGGTTTTTTTCTGTATATAGAGCAGCATGCACCTGCCTGGTGAAGTGCCAGCATTGGGGAAAATGTGGGATCTACTGTAATTCCAATTCTGGAATGATACCTGACACTTTGCAGTTTTATTATTTAAATTCTGGGTATTGAATTTGCAGAGGTTTATGAACACTCCGGGTGGATCAGGAATACAGAGCGAATGCTGTTTTTATGGCATTTGTTTCAGGCACATTTTCAGTGGCAATACTAACTCGTGTGTACTGTGAAAAGAAAATGCTCATCTTTGTACCATACTGCTGCTATATACACTTCTAAAAAGCTGTTTAAAGAAGAGAAATTCCTCATTTGAAAACAAAGTCATGCAAGCAAAAGCAGTTTTTAAATGGCAGGGAAGTCTGCTAGCCCTTTTCCAGGGAGACCAGGTCGTCTGTCCAGGCCTGAAAGGACCTAAAATAAACCATTCAATATGCAGCTGCCTCAGCCCCTTTTTAGTAACAAACACATGGCCCTTGGGTTGGTTTTTGAGGCATGGCTCTGGAAAGGGGAGGATAGGCTCAGCTCAAATATTAAATACTTTCTTTTGATGCTGTACTTGTACCAGTAATGAAGAGAATGTAAACGCTGGGTCAGGGGGATGGCAGGGGACAAACACTGACTGCCACCCTGCTAAAGTCCTTGTGCTGCTCGAGTTTACATTTACTCATTGGAACACCCTTTTTTGGGTGCTGTAACTTCTGTACCTCCTCAGGCAGCTGCAGCACTGAGCTGCCTTAGGCTGTGTCTTTCCCAACACTGAAGGCTCCCTTTGAGCCAGCACAAAGCCCAGATTGGGCACATCCCGTGGCAGTGTGAGTTGAAAACAGTGCCCTCCTTCCCAGAGTGTGCTCATGGGGGACAGATAACACACCACAAGCTCGAGATGGATTCATCAGTTCTGTTGCTGCAAACTAGCAAAATTCAAAATGACCTTTGCCATGTCACTGTCCTGTGGGCAGAACAATAAACTGAAATTTGCATATTTTCAACAGTTTTCACACCAGTTGGGCTGTATTTTGCTATCTTTTGCACACTCTGTGAGGTTGGTGGTTTTTTGTTTTTTTTTTTTTACCCCTTGAACTCTCAGCTTATGAGATGTAAATTGTTTTCTTTCGAGAGCAATGTGGGAACCTGGTTCTGCAGGGGTGAGCAACCTGAGTTCTGCAGCCTGAGAAACTCAGATTAAAAAAGCCAGAGAAATTTCCACAGTGGAGCTGATGGCAAACAAGTCACTTCCTGAACGTTGGGTGTTTTGGTTTCCTCCTGGGTGAGGTGAGGGGTGGCTGTTTCTTTTACTGACAAGCAGAGAAAGGGCTGCACAATTCTTCAAGGTTTTTCTATAGTTGAGGATGTGCACAACCTTCCAATTAATTTAATTTTCCATTTTAGGCTCGTAGGTATTCACAAACCTTAATTAAATCAGAACAAGTTAGGAGAAAGTGAAAAGAAAAAAAAGATTTTTCAAGGATTAAGATCTGTTTACCCTGCATGTAAAACAATAATGATGGCTTGCTCCAAAATAGCTTTTCACCAGCTGGTCATGTACGGTTTGCCTTACACAGAAAGCTTTCAGCAACACCTGTACTGCAGGAACCTCATTTCCCCTCACAGGTTTGGTTTATGATGACTACAAATTAGGGATTGCTCCTACAATCCAAGATCTCAGTGAGGAGATGTGCAGAAGAACCAGGAGATATGAGGCACATGTACCAGGTTGTGCAGTGGGAGCATCCCTCATTCTTAGACAACTGACACCTTCGTCACAAAAGGGAACATTTTAATTTATAGCAGTAGATATGAATTCACGAGTGAATGAATGAGTTTTCCTCCAGTGTGCACCACGATTTGCATGTGTCTTGTATTAAATAAGCTGTAAATGTTTATAGTAAGACTGACTTAACTTTACATGTAGTAGCTGCCTGGAGTACTTCTAAATTTGAGTGCTGTAAATTAACTATTTCCCATGATACTCCATTTTTTAATTGGAGCAACTGATGTCTTTCCATTGATAAATGCCACTTTCCATTCCAGCATCAAGCCTTGAAGAACTCTCAGGTGCAGCTCTGCAGAGCTGGTCCAGGAGGGTAGTGGATGTTCCATCTGCACTCAGAGGGCAGCTGGAGGCCATCTTGTGCCATTGCCACCAAGTTAATTAACTTGAAAATGTTAAGACAAAACTTTGTCTCTTCAAAGCTGCCCAATAAACTGCTTTAGCATTGCTTCTAAAAGACGTGGGAAAAGGCAGTAAATTGTAGCTCTAGCATGCCACAATTATTTTGCAGAGGAAAACAAATCCCAGCACTAAGTTACGTGGTAGCAGTTGCTGTTCGTTGCAGTTTAAATAGTGAGTTGTTCGCACTTAGAAGCAAAAGCCAGAGGGGTGAAGGCACACAGCATCAGTTAACTGTGATAAACAGCTTTGAAAACTTTGTGAAAAGAGTGTAACAAAAGTGCAAAAATACTAAAAATAATTAAAATTTTAAAATAAAAATTACCTTAGGAATACAAACGTTTAAAAAACCAAAGGTTTTTAAAGTTAAACTGTTTCTAAAACCTGAATCACTTGGCTCTCGTGCAGTCCAGATCACAACACTGAGCACACTTTCTGTTTCCTGTGGCGCTTGGTTTTCTTCATGGCACTCAGTGCAATGGTTGTGGCTTCTTTAAAAACATTTTCTATGTTCTCACGACATTTTGCTGAGCATTCCAGGTAAATTTGTGCATTAATCTCCCTGCAAGCTGCCTCACCCTGGAAAGAACAAAAAGGTAAGAAAAGATGTAAGTTCGGTGGGTGAGAGAAGGAAAGTGAGTTGGGGAAGAAAGGGAATTATTTTGTACATCTTTGCAATCATGAAGAAAGAAGCTGCCTGTGAGTGCAGTGCTAGAGTGTGAGTGGCACTGGTAATAAACTGAAGCACTGTAAATAAACTTGGGGTTTTTCCACTATGTTGAAGCAAAGCCTGGCCTAAGAGTTCAGACCATTAGAGACTCTTGAGATGCAGAGTCCTGACAGCCCAAAAATATTCTCAGTATTGAATTTCTTTAGACTAAATGCTGAGGTAGGTACTTAAGTGAGGATAAGATGTCTACATGGTGGTATTTTTTTCAGGCCCGACCTTAACTATTCTGTGATGTCACCTTTAGTACTGAATGTCACATGCAAGAACAGAATCTGCACTGATGCCTTGCCTTGTTTTGCAAAGTGCACATGCAGGAACCTTGACTTTTGCTTTGAAGCAGCACAAGGGCTCAGCCAAAATCCTCATAAAAACAAATGGGTTCATGCACTTCTCAGCCATGCAGTGGGAACAGACTTGAATCTAAAATATTTCCATGCAATGCTGGTTGTGTGAAATCACTACAGACAAAGCACAGTGATTTCTTACTTGTTCTTTTTATTGTCCCTGCAGAGCCAACCCCCAGGTTTGAATGCTTGTGAGTCTTTTACGGTGAATTCCAGGTCTGCAACCCATGGCTCACAGACTCTGCATTTATTCACTATATGGGAATGGGGTCACTTGAGCACTTGGGCTTTTATAGCAGGGAGTGGTTCTTCATATTTAAGCAGTTTGTCTCCTTCCAGTTGTTTGCAAGCTGCTCAGATCCTCTGTGTCTGGCATGGGAAGCATCACGTCCTGTGGCTCAAGGTGCCATCAGCTGTAAAAGACTGAGGTAGAGCACATTTCAGGGGGGAAAAACCAAGTGGGAGGGCTCACATAGGAGACGAAGTTTGTGTATCGTGTGGGCCCTTGAGTTTAACTGCATGAGGCCTCAGCAGACTGGCCAGAAGTGTCTGTTGCTTGCCCTGAACCTCTCTCATGTGAAGAAGATGAAGGGATTTATTCATGCAAACAAGAGGCAATGTGCAACTGTTCACAGTGACTGGGAGGCTGGGACCTCATGTTGTGTGCAAGGGAGACAAACTAAAAGGCCCAGCGTGGTTTCGTGGTGATGCAGTTGCAGTTTATTTTCCTACTGTTTAGAAGAAGTGGTGATTCACTCAAGGTCATAGTGCACTTGACCCTGTTCCCTGGACGTGTGTCTCAGTTTGAAAGCTGCTGGTTTTGCTCTGAGGTGAGAGGAGAAGGATGGCTTTGTAGTTAAAAAAAAAAATAAAAGAAGTGGAGGACCAGAGCAGAAAGGTCTTCTGTGACACGGGATAAGCTGTTCCATCACTGTTTCTCTTGTACCTAGGACAGCTATGCCAGTGACATAACACTACTTATAAATCTCACTGCTTCATAACACTCAAAGATATTGATTATATGTAGTTTTCTTAAGATTTCTTTCAAGACTTCAAAGAACAGTCTCTCATGTCAGAGAAACCTTGCAGATGTTCTTGCTATTGGCTTTGAAAGGATTTATTTTAAAGTAGGATTTGCAAAACACATTTATTCGAGAACGGTCAGTGTATTTAATCCTGGAATGTGTTTTCTAACATCTCCAGTCTTTATAACAGCACTGATCAAAGCACCAGTGATGGCTGCAATGTAGGCTAATAACAATTATGAAGGAAGTCCAGGAAACTTGTTAAAGCTTACAATCTTGTCACAGTAATAACCCAGCTGTGAAAGGAAAGAAGAACAAGTCGTAATGGTACTTGTGAAGAGCAATGCCATTGTGTGCTTTACCTTCTGCCAAGAGGCCACCACTTTAGATACACAGCAGTTTACCTGGTTGTAGGTGATGGGTTCCTGCTTGGAAGCCCTGAGCTTGCGCAGCTGCTCCTTGTCCTTCCGAAGGTCTGTCTTGCAGCCGATCAGCACGAGTGGGACACCCCGGCAGAAGTGATTCACTTCAGGATACCACTGCGGGCAGAAAAACAAAACTTTTACATCTGGCTTTTATTTTGTTGTTTGTTTCCTGAAATCAAAACAATACAGCCAAGCAGCTTTTAATGTAAGATGCAATTTCAGAGTTTTGGAGTTGTTAGTCTAGTGTGGGAGGGCCCAACATGCACTATTTACATCAGAGAAATGTTTAAAAGTCCTACCCAAAGTCAGCTGCTTTATAAAAACATAGTGGCATCTGTCTCTATGCCAAAATGTTTATTTACCATCTGTTTCAAGTCTAAGGAGCTTCTCTAAAGCCGTATTTTAAAACAGAATTTGGACTAAGTCTTGCTTTGTTTTCCAGGTGCTATGTCCAAGCACGGTTTGGAGCATTACAGAAATCCCAGCACAGAGAAATTGTTGCTCTCATCTCATTTACCTGCAGTAAAATATGGATGTGATGCAATGCTGGTCGTGTGACATCTCTACTGATAAAGCAGTGATTTCACTGCTGATGTTTGATCTTTTTAGTGAGAGTCAATCCCAGTTCTGAGCACTTAGGAGCCGTGGAGAGGTGAGCCCCAGGTCTAAGGTCTGTGACCTGCAGCTCAGCGCAGGATGAGTGATCTAGGCATCTACACGCCCAGGGTACAGGACACTAAAAGCACCAGCATTTTTCATCTGATATCTTGTCATATATTAGGCATGTATAATTCATTTAGAAGGCTGGACTAATTAGAAAAGGCTCTTACCTTGGCTGCTACATTATCATAGCTGGTGGGGTTCATGACATCGTAACAAATTAACACGACGTTGGTGTTCTGGTAAGAAAGCGGCCGCAGCCGATCGTAGTCCTCCTGCCCTGAAACACACAGGATGGTTTGGATGAAGAAATCTTTGTCCTGAACAAGCAGAGTGATGGGGATATGTACAGACACACACTTGAGATCAAGAACAATGGTGCTGTAATTGCACAGACTGCAAGTTTTTCATACTTATAAAATTCCTCCCTTTGAGTACAGGAGATTCCTCCTCGCTGACAAAACTGATGGTTTTAATAAAAAGCCTGCTTTGTCTGCTTGCTAAGGACTTAGAAGCAGTTCTAAACACTGACTGCCAAGTTGCTGCTCAAAAGCAAAGTCATCAAGAGGAATCTGAAAATTATAATTAAATATTTTCAATTTGTCAGTGGCAGCCCCAAAGAACAGTTGCACATGTGATACTGTGAGGAGAAGAAACACTGTATTTGCTAGACAGGAATGCTGAAGCAGAAACCTTGGTGGCAAACTTGCTTTTCCCAGCCTGGTGAGCTGAGAGGAAGCAGCAATTACACACAGGATTGTACAAGCCATGCTACAGCATGAGCCAGGCTTAACTGGCCTTTGAAGCAGGACTCTGCAGCAGATCTAAGGGAATTCTGCTGAATTCTGGAAAAGCAGGGGATTTGTCATACTTCTGATTAGGGATATTCTAGCACGTGATGTGACAAGAAGAAGCTGATTTGCTTCAGACCTGCACTCTTCCCCTTACAGTAATCACCATGCCACGGTCTGAAGGTGTCTTGCTTTGAGAGATTAAGTTCAAGAAAGCAGTAATTCCCAGATATAGCTGGCAGCTCATGAAAAAAAGCAATCTTCTTCATTTAATAAGGAAGAAAACATGATTCAAGCAGTCTGTAGAAGGTGTATTTGTCACATAAATGCTGGAACGTCATGTACATGTCTGATGTACTGAATTTCCACGAGGAGATCTGGGAATGCTGTACCTTCCCACTGTCACCACAATCCACACACAGATCAGAAACTGCCTTACAGGGAAGTTCCACATCTCAAATCTTCAAGTTGATATTTCAAATGAAGGAATGCAAAAAATTTCAGTGTGCCCCAACTCTACAGCAATGATTCCTGCCCTGGCACCTGCCTCAGGCCAGAGTCATGTACTCATTGCTTGCCAATATTTTTGTCTTCAGTCTGAAGAACTGCAGATACCAGAAGGCCAATAATACTACAATATTTTTCTCCCTTCCTTAATTTGAATGATTGGTTGAAATATAGTTTATTCCAAGGCAATCCCTGCTGGATAAGCCATTACTCAGTTTGCCTGAGATGTTTGTACAATGGGAATCTTGGGTTTGGACCACTTTGTACTTGAGCTTCCACAAGAGCTGTGTGCTCTGTGGGGAGGTGCAGAACAAAGAGGGATTGATCCCTCAGGGTTTAATCCAGAAATAATAGACAATTGACAAAATTATGCATGTTGTATAAACATTCAGAGCAAAGACTGTACTGCTTATCCCTTCTTATTCTCCCAATCCATCTACTTGTTTGCAACTGATTTACCATTTTGTTGCTGAGATAATCCCCTAAATGCATTGCACACATCTGGTGCCAAACTATTTTCTCCCCTCCTAACTTCCTCTAGTGCTGTGTAAAGTTTTCCTTGTTCAAGTTCAGGCCTCTGAGTTTCTTACAAGCAATACAGCTTTTAAAATTAAAAGGTCCTCCAAGTTGTTGTTGGCAATTTGTGAGGCAGACAGGACTGTCCCGTTGGGAGAAACATGTTTATTTGCTTGGAATCTGAACATACCCTTAAATTCACACTCCTGGATGGGATAACAGAAAAAGTGTCTTTAATACGTTGTATTGCAAGTAAAAAACTATAGATATGCCCTGGTGAGCTGCTCCTTCATCTTCAAATCCAGCTTTGCACTTATGGCTTTTTAAGCAAACAATAAATGCGTGAGAAAATTCTGCTGTATGAAACATGGCTCCGTGTGCATTTGGAATGTGGGATACAGAGCACAGAACAGGGTGGGGTGCAGAGAGCAGAGAGGGAAGGTGAAGTGGCAATTGCTTAACCTGTGTAACAGTCGGGTGGTTGCAGCACCCACGGGGAAAGAGAAGGAAGCTGCTCTTTAGGAGCTCAGATGCAGCTCCTCAGCTGCTGAGGATGTAACGGGACCCCGACCAAGCTGTGTCTAAACATAGACACCCCCTTTCTGAAAAAAATCCCTTTCACCCCCTGTCCTCAAGTGCTGCTGGTGAAATGTAAGAAAGAGCCTGGGAGACTTATTTTCTCTGTAAAGCTGCTCAGTCTGTGGTCAGAGCTAATTTGGCACAGATTTAGGTCTTTTACTAAAAGAGTTTTAAAAAGGAGGAACGGGGTGAACCCAAGCAGTAACCAAATGTATATGCAAAGCCCCTGTGTGTGCTTCCTCAAATGCAGGTAGCTGTTTTCTTTCCCCAATTAACAAATAACATGCTGTGGAAGAGTTGGTTAAGTATCTGCCTACGTGTGAGCACATCTGTTACCCCTCTGTCTTCCTCGATTTATTGTACCATCAGAGACTTCGGGTTTTTCTAAAGAAAAAACTCTACCCAACTGAATTCACCTAAAATTTGCTAATTCTCTGCCAGACTCCGAGCCCTGCACGCCTCTGGGAGATGCTGTGTAACCACATCACTGCAGTCAGGCCCTGGGGTGGGGAGGGAGCTCTGGTGATGGTTGAGGGTGAACAGAAGTGAAACCACAGGTCTCAGTCTCATGTGCATGTTCACCCCTGTCTTCTCTTCCTCACCTTTTTGCCCATTCATCACCAAAGAAGTGCTAGCCTGCGAGTTGCTTGCCAGCTATGTTTTTTCACTATTCAGTTTAAAACAAATTGGGAAGCAGACATTCTTGGCAGGAAGAAAACTGGTAGAAGAGGACACTTGGAACCGGAGGGGCACACTTCAATTAAAAAGTTGGGTTTTTTATCTTACTCAGACATGACTTCCCTCTCAAACTCATGAGAAATTATTCTTGCATTCACTGGCTTTTAAAATTTCTCTGAAGACATCAGGCTGCCACGCTTCTGTCATGAGAGACCTGAAAAACTGGAGACCTTGCATGTGCTTCTTGTCAGGCAGAGCAAGTGCCCACAATGATGAGACATTACTTCCTCCCCAGCCCAGCACTGCTCTGCTCTCAGTTCTGAGAAACTCCTGCACCAGGAATTGAGCCTTGTGTCTGAGCTGTACCTAAAGCATCAACACTGCTCCCTTGTCACAGAAAAATTACAGATTTCATTTACCTCCCAGTGCCTTTGCCTCTGTCACACACAGCTGGAAATGGAAAATTTAATTGAAAAAGCAACTGTAAAGGCTGTTTGCAGAGCAGACAAGTGACGTTACAAAGCCTCTACACATTGCGTATGTGTACCCCCAACTTCCTGCAACAGCAAGAAGTGTTTGATGAGGAAGACACAGTAGCACAGTACAGAAGTCTCACCAAAAGTTGTTTTTCTGGTACATTTTAGACTAATCCATTAAGTTCATTTCTTACCAAAATTCTTGTCAAGAAAAGAATACCTTTTATATCTTGAAACATTTGGTTCTTAAGCATTTTGTTTGTGTCCTCCTTCCTCAGTAAGTAGGACAAGCTCAAAGGTTCAAGCTGCACAGGACTCGACAATATAAAGAATCCTTCCGACTTTAAACAGCCCTTGGAGCTGAACCTCTCCTTTACCTCCCCATGATGCTGAAGTACACCCAGCTCTGTTTAGTGTTGCACCAAGCAAGACGCTAAAAACAGACAACTCTTGGTCCTAACCTAACCCTTAAGGAACTCAATATCTGTTGTGTATTATTAAAAACAGGATGAGATTAAAATGTGTGCTCAAGTTAATCCTTCCTCTAGCAAAACTTCCAGTTACAGAAGGAGGATGAAAAGCTACTTGAATTAGACACAGATATTCAACCTAAAACTATGTAAACAGCTTTGAAACAGAACCAAAACCCAATCAAGTATCTTAACAAGGTGACAATCTCCCTGCTTTCTTTCTTGCTGTCTCTTAAGAAAAGTGAAAGAAATTTAGGAGGAAGGGAGGAGACAAGCATCAATAGCCTCAAGGAACTTGTAGCCTTGTGGCCATGATACTGTTTTGGGACCTGAAAAATACTGGGTTTCAATGTTTCCAGACGACAGATGGAAAGCAATTGCTTTTTCACGGCAACAATGGCAGCTCTACTATCCAAAGTGTCTCACAAGATGCAAAATACACCCCACTGTTCTTCAGGGGAGCAGTGCTTTAGTCCAAATCAGTTTTTAGAGCTGTGAACTCAATGTGGAAGGTACACACTGCCTGCTAATTATACACGTGAACAGGGAGATTACAGGATGTGGGGTAATGGTTTTAAACTATCAAAGGGTAGATTTGTACTAGATATAAAGGAGAAATTTTTCACAATGAGGTGCAGGCTGCCCAGAGAAGCTGCAGATGCTCCATCCACGAAAACATCCAAGGTCAGGTTGGACAGGACCCTGAGCAATCTAATCTAGTTAAAGATGTCCTTGTTCATTGCAGAGGGGCTGGACTAGATGACCTTTAAATGTCCCTTTCCACCCAAACTGCCCTGATTCTGCAATAAGCCACCAGCACCGGGCTTAGTGAGCAGTCCCTGGGCTGCTGGCAGCTGCAGGTCTCGTGCAGAGCTGAACTCTGGGACACAAGTAGCTCTGCACTCCTGCCAGGCTTGGGAGAGCTCAGCGCTGCAATGCTGGTCCTAGCCAGCCTATTCCCATCTCAAGATCCAGCCCGTGCTCCTTGGAGCCTGGAAGAGACTCCAAAGGCAAATTCTGGAATGTGCAGCATGGTGATTTTAAACAAGAGCTAGGAACAGTGTGACAGGCAAAAATTCCACACTGAGAGCAAACAAACACAGAAATGACGAGTGCAGTGGCAGGTTCTTGGTGCCAACACACTGTATTAAGGAAATCCCTCTTTGGTTGCTCACACGAGATTCCAGCCCTTCTCTTTTCCTCTAGGACTTAGACCCAAACCCTTTGCCATTCAGTAGAAGGTATGTTATCTCAACTAACTGGACTTAGAACAGTAACACTGACACAAGAAGACACATTGGCAAATTGGGTGCTCGGGAACTTGCTACACTGCAGTAAAAATTAACAATAAATTTCACTTTTAGATTAAAAACCTTTCAAATTATGTTTTCAGCTATCACGTGCAGTATATAAGAAGGTAAGTGTATTTTACTACTATTAAAAATGACTGGACTGCATTTGGTTCTTATTTGTCTTGGTGTAAATTTGGAAGGACTCCACAGGCTTGAACTGAAACAGATGATTTACACTGAGCTGAAACCGAGCACGTGTCAATTTTAGAGTTCATTTAGGAACGCAGCTGGATAACAGAGTCTGGGAACTTTGAGTGAAGTTGAATACAAGGCATTTCACAAGTTCCTCAAGTGAACCTGAACAGACTATCAGCATTTTCAAATAACTTTTACTGCTACGGCCTTTTGATTTTGAACACAAACCAGCCTTTTCCTCCTTCCCTATTCAATCACACATGGCAGCAGATTAAAATATTTTCCTGGTTGATTGTATTATGCTTTGCATCTGGGAACTGGGTTTTAATACTTTCAGATATGTTTGCAATTTGATGTTTCTGAATTAATTGGGTTGTTAAGATAATGAATGAGTCGATGACCAGAACTGCCATTAGACAATTGGCCCTTTTTTTCTCTGGAAGGCACATTGATATGCAACAAGTAATGGTGGTTGGTTTGTTTGTACTTTAGTCTCTAGAAGTCTTAGCTGCAATGCTATGGTAGAATTATGCTGGTTGAGAAGCAATTTGAAAATCTGTTCATCTTTACAGTCTTCAAATACCGGCCTGGTTTAAGTTGACATAGGAAAATCTGCTGGAACAGAAATAGGTGCGCATTGACCGGAGAGGTATTTTACAGTAATAAACGCAGTTTCTTCTTATTTGCCTGAAGTTACGAAAGGCCGGGGCCGGGTTTGGGCTCAGTCCCAGGCCAATGTCCCTGAGTGGTGCCATTGCAGTGGCAGCACAGGAGCTGCCCCTCGCAGCCCGGCTGGGACCGGGAAAGTGGAACCCCTTACCTGCGGTGTCGTACAGGTTCAGGGTGACCTCCTTCTTCCCCACCGTCACACTCGTTGTGTACTTCTCAAAAACAGAGGGCGCGTATTGCTGAAAAGGGAGGAGAACGATCTCGATGATCTCAAAGGCCTTTTCCAACCTTAATGGACTCTGTGCGAAGCGGTTCTGGCGGGGCCCAAGCGCTGGGGCCGGCCCCGGCTGCGGCCCCCAGCCCCGCGGGAGTGGCAGCCCCTCACCTCGGGGAAGGAGCCCTTGGCGTACACCATCAACAGCGACGTCTTCCCGCAGCCTCCGTCGCCCACGATCACCACCTTCACCTCCTTCCTGCCCGACGGGGCGGCCGCGGGGCCGGGGGGCTGCTCCGCCGCGCCCTCGGGCACGGCCCCGTTGGCCGCTTCCATGGAGCGGGAGCGGAGCGGGCCCGCTGAGGGCGCAGCGCGGCCGGGACGGGGCTTCGCTCGCCTCCGCGCCCGGGGTGGGCAGAGCCGCCCGCGCCCCGCCAGGGATTGGCCGCGCCGCCGCCGCCGCCGCCTCAGGTGCCGCAGGGCCCCGCCCGGGTCCCCCGGAACACTGGGGGAGCCTCTCCCGGACCCCGGGCCCCGTCTCCGGCCCGGGGCCTCCCGCTAGCTGCGGTTGCTCGGTCACGGCGGAAAGGCCCCTCAGCGCCGCGGCCCCTCAGACGCAGCAGGCGTCTGCTCTGCTCGTACGTCCCGCCGGACAGCCCTCGAGGCTCCACACCATCGGGCCCCGTCCCCTTTCCCCTTCCACCCACACACCCCATCCCCATTTATTTATTCCCATTCCATTTGTTCCCACAGGGAGCGCCTCCAGCGCGGTGCTGGGTCCCTCCAAGTCGCCAGCGCTGAGGGACCGCTCCGGTTCAAGGCCGATGTGTGTCCAGTCCCGAAGGCCGAGCGGTGCCAGCCTCGGTGAGGGCAGGCAGAGACCCGTGAGGTACCCCCGGAAAGGCACCTCGGTGCTGCCACTGGCAGTGACTCGCTGCTTGTTTTCTACTGATTTATTGCTTTGGTAAGAACTGACAGCTCAGCTCATCATCTGCTCACTACCCGAGGTGAGCTGCAAAAACAAGTGGAATTTCACATTGTAATTGCGGAGATGTGGTGGCCCCGGGCTTCCACATGGTGTTTTTTGGTACCGTGGAAGGCAGGAGATCACAACAGCTGGGTATGTTTGGCTCTGGAAGGGGATCACAGCTGCTGGATTATGTTTGGCTCCAATGCACAAATCAGGGGAGCGAGACTGAGTTTTGGACAGAACTGCTCACGTGCCAATCTATCACCATTCAGCACAAAAAAAAAAAGTGTTTCTTTCCTGGCACGACTGAACAATGTGCTCTATCTTAAGTAAACCCTGTTGGTTTTCAAAAAATAAAAAATTCCTCTTTTTTTTTTTTTTTTTTTTTTTTTAATAATACTTGTGGGAATAGCAACGAACCCCTAAGAACATGCTTGAGTGTAGCAAGACCGTTTAATTCAACTAAGAAAAAAAAACAAAAAAACCCACAATTCGAGTAGGGCTTTGCATTTTCCCGTGCACGGTTGTGTCACTAGATGGCCTTCCAGACCCAATACAAACACCACGGCACTCGGGCAAGGAGGATCCTGCTTTGTGCACAGGGCAAACAAAAAGCTAGAAAAGGATATTTCTGCGATAGAGAAGAAGGGCCTGATACCCAACGAAGTGTCATATAATTAAATTTATAATAATAAAAAGGCAGTCAAATTCACTCCTATTTAAAATTCACCATTTTACTGAGACAAAAGTTGATGCAAGCACATAGAAGCTGTCAAAAAAATGTTTTATGAGCCACAGTCTTATAAATCTTATCTAGAACACAGGAAAAGCCATCAGCTCTTGTCCACTGTAATGGGTGAGGGCAATCCAATGGCTCAGGAATGGATGGGCCAGGAAAGGATTTGTTTTATCCTGAAATGATTTATTTGGACCTGGCTCAAAACCAGCATCACACTACGTATGGTACAATCAGCAGGTAGAGTTAACAGTCTTTCTGAGACTGAAGAATTCAGGGTTTTTTTCAAGTCAATTATTGCCACAAAGGGGATTTTTGGGGGGATAAAAGTATCTTGTGGTTCATTATTAATTTGTAGGTTTTGCGCTTGTTTGTTTGTTTGTTTGTTTGGGTTTTTTTTTAACAAGTCTCACAAAACAATCTTTACATTTCTCACTCCTTTGTCTCCACTTTATACTTAAAGAACTTTTAGATTTGTATGCCTTTAGATTTCAGATTAAACAACATAAAATGAGCAGATTTTAAATCCAACTGTAAACACTCCAAAGACTGTTTTTAAGCAATGGATGTTCTACTTGTAATGAGTCAACTTAGTATGGATGAAAGATAACATTTCAGTGTCTCAGGTATTTAATTTTAATTAACAGCTATGCAGTGCTTCAGGCATATCATTTGCTTTTGGGCAAAAGCTGAGCCTATTTTGCTGACTCCAAAAAAGCAAAATCTAAAATGGAATTGTGCCACTGATTTAAAAGGAAGAAGATTCAACCCTCTATTAGCAAAATTCAAATCTAATCATTACTAATTGCAAGTGTCCTTCTCTAGTTCAGTTTTGGCCTGTATATTGATTTTGGCAAAAGTTCTTTCATCAAAAGCTTACGCATCTGCAGCTCAGGAGTCAATGTGTGTGTGGAGATTCTCGGTGAGCACAACAAAACCAGGGCTTTAGTGGGGCATGGAAAATATCTGTGCTCCAGTCTTGGTACCAATTTGTTGCTTCATGATCGCTAAGGAAAAAATTAGGAAGGAGTGAAAGGTCAACACACTGCTTATCAAAACTGCTGGGAGTTCATGATTTTAAAAAGATGCTTTAACACTCTGGATGGTATTGATGGGTAATTCAGGTTACTTAGGAAAACACCCAAAAAAGACTCACAGATTAGGTTCAATATTGTTTGCACACACCATCTGCTGCACACTCATATTGTTTATTTGGTAACACAAGCTGGACAAGAATGGGGACCTGTTCTTCCTTATTGTCTTCAGAATTACATTTTTGAAATACACTTAATTTTTTTCTTCATAATACAGACCCCAGTTTACAAAGACTTCAACATAACAACAACTAACCCCTTTTATGTCCAAGGAAATATTCATAAGCATAGTTAAGAAAGTGCATAACAAGACATAGCCTTAAATATTTATTTTTGAACATTACCAGTGACATTAATTATTTGTGTTTTCAGCTATGAATTCCCACTGCAGCATGTACTGAGCAAGAGCAATGCCTTGAAAAATTTACAGTAGGAAAGACAGACCCTAAGGAATGGGATTTACTATGTAAGTCAAATGAATCTCTGATAAATTTCAGATGTTGCACAAGGCCAACAATTGTTTGTCATGTGCACACTTACTGAGGGAGAGTCTCTGCCCCATAGAATTTAGGACGGACAGGGCACAGATGGAAGGGGGAGCTATGATGTGGGAGAGCTGAACTGTCCCTGCACGCAGCACAAAGTTCTGGTGACAGAGTCAGTGTGAGAGGTGAAGCCTATGACAAAGCAGGTGTATACTACTCATCCTGCTTACAGAACAAATGTACAAAATTGTTTTTCAGTTGTGCTTTTGCTCACAGTGCCAACACCGCTCTGACCCTCACTAAACCCTCCACACAATTTCCAAAATCAAAGCTCCCCAGTGTCCTTGACTTTCAGCTGCTTCTCAGTCTCCATTTCGGCAGCATTTCTCGCTGCTCCTCTCGCACATGCAGAGCTCAACCATCTGGTCCTCATGGCCTGATATTTTACACACACGCCCCCACCCCGAAAAGTCCCTTGGGCCACATTCTATTCAAACCTTGCCATGTGCCTGTTTTTTTGTGTAGTAGCTCCTACTGATGTAAATCCCTTGTTCCATAAGGGCTCTCAATTGCCTTTTTCACTGAAGGCAAGGTGGCTGTGACACCTGCCAGTTTCTAAGACGTTTAACCCAACCTAAAGCATTATTACATTGTTGTTTGGCTGAGTAGGAACCATATTTTTTCCCAGTGGGAAGTGCTGCCAGAAAGGCATTAACTTTCTAGACTATTAAGTAATATGGAAAAATTATATTTCAATAAGAAAATTTCCTTTCTGCCTTTTCATGCCTTAGAAATAGTTCCTGTTTCACTTGGCTCAAGTAGCCCATGCACTAAATCAGTGCAGAAATCTTTGGATAAATGCTGCATAAGATCTGTCCAAATGCTACCAGGGAGTTCAGAGGGCTGGGAAAGAAAACAGGACAAGGGTCTGCAACAGGAGGTGTGAGACAAATTAAGACACACAACTCAACAAAATCAGGCAGAGAATGTTCAGGCACTTTGATGTAGTTTGGACAAACTTTATTCACAGACCACACACGACTACCTGGTGAGCAGCTATTTACAGGGAACACAAACTCTTTCTTGGGTTATTTTCTCTGATATTCTTTAAATCAGGGGTGCCAACCATGTGGGTCAAATATGGCCTACCTGATACATGCATGGCCAATGTGCCGTACTTTGAATTTCACCTTTCATCAGAAACTGAGTTCTTGGCTTTGCATTTGTGGGGGGAAAACACCCCATTTTACAAATCTGAAGTAAATCAACATGGTAACATCCTGATACAGTAGGTTCTTAGAGGCAGTTTCAAGTTTCTGTTGCTCACTAAAGCGTGAACTCTCAAGCCAAATTCTTTTGTGAAAAATGGGTAACACAAGGTTAGGATCATCCTATGCTTCTCCCAACATCAAACACAATGAGTGATCTCTGAAAAGCATGAAATGAACAGGCGAGTGTCTGCCAACACCTCCACAGCTCTGCCCCCACACATCTGGGGGATGTGTGTCTCCCAGATGTGCTGGCACAGCTTCCCTGAGCCATGGGCAGGAATTTATCACCACAGGCTGGCAGAGCTATCACAGCAGTGCTGGATCTCATCCCCTGCCTCTGTGCTGGGAAGGCAATCTGGAGGTTTGGCTGATTGGAGAGAGGGATTCAGAACACCTCGTTTCAGGTGAGATCTGCAGTTGTGTTGCCTTGGGAGCTGGGCTCGGTTTTGCCATGGGAACTGGCAGAAGCAGCAGGTTCAGGAGTGAGGCACAGCCTTGCTCATGGCTGACAGAGATCAGGGCTCTGCTACAGATCTGCATGAAATTAGTCACCATCAAATGCTCTTCTGCATCCAGATCTTCAGCAGAGAACACATCTCATCAGGAAGTAATTTGGGGAAATTTAGGGAAAAGGGCTACAAATAGCTTTGCTTGCAACACAATGTGTTCTTAGCCAGTATCCAACCAACCCCTTTAGTATAACCTCTAAAATCCTTCTGGCTTAGGCCTTCCTATGTTTTCATTACCCAACACTCCACCTAAGCCAGCAAGCAGGAAGATGTTATTTTTTTCAAAATTGGAGCGCTCTCTATGCTATCTGCTTCCTTCAGATCATGTTTCCCTTCTCTCGTTCCCAAATTATGTAATTATGTGGATAGAGATATTTTCTTTTAATGTATTTGCTGGTTCAGAAACAAGGGAAGACTAAACCCAAGAGGAGCACGTGTTAATTAAGGTGACCACAGCACCAGGGCAGGAGTTGCATGCAGCTGCTTTAGCTTATACAGTAGGGATTAATATAGAGTGGGTGAGTCAACTGTGGATTGCCAAATCTGGGTTACGCTCCCCAAAATTCTGTTGGAAGATTCCACTCAACCTGAATGTGAAGTTGTACTTTTTTGTGAGGTTTTAGAGAACATCAAATTTAAGTGAACCCAGATTTGGCTTCCTAAATATGCTTTTCACTATGTGAGCTACAGCACAACCTGAACAAGTGTGTGTTTTACAGAGTCATGAGTTAGGTGTTGATCAACACCTCATTCCTGTACTCTTGCACCTGGCGCAGGCAGAAAGATCTCAAGCCTTTTGGACAAGGATGTGGAGAAACTGGGAATATTCATAGGGAGAGAATAAAAAGTGGTGAAGTAGGCTATAAGAGAATGGACTGTGGATGAAATAGGGCCATATTTTTGCTGAGTAATGCATAGCACTGACATTAAAGGGCAGCTAATGTGAAGTTTGCATCCTCCCCTCTGATATCTGTGCAAATTTCCCACAGGAAGTCAGCAATGGCAGACTGAAGAGATGATAAAATCCTCTGTTTAACAGGGGGACATCACAATTTCTGCCTGCTTTTTGTGGAGTGCTGGATGTATGGGTAGAACTAAGCGGGAAGTGCTTGCTCTGTCGTTGTCTGGCTGGCAAGCTGCTCATTTATAGAGGTGGAGGTTTGGCAGGAGCCAGAGGAGCTTGTGGCTTGTCAGAGCATGGCCAGGTAAAGGACAGGCCCAGACTGAGTTTCTCTCAGACCTGAGAGCAGCCATAACCTGGCCAGAGCAAATCCTGCACAGGAACAGCGACGCTCAGAGCAGGTTAATTAATAACTTGAGGCGCTGGAAATAAACCCAGTTTGTAATTGAGTGATGTTTGCTTTAGAGTTGTGATTCTTGGCCTGTGCCTGGTTTCTGGGAGCTGGGTGGGCTGACAGTGCAGAGCGGCCTGGCTGGATGTCCTCGCTGAGAGTCACTGGAACGGGTCAGGAAGGTGTTCAAGCAGTGGTGTGGGGTGGTGAGGGGAGGCACAGAGAGCAGGAAGCTGAATGTGCTGGGTCTGGCACGCTGCCCTGCCTTGCTCCACACCTCTGTCCTTGATGGCACATTTCCTGTGCGTTGCTCCCTTCCTACACACATCTCACCCTTCCTGAATCTCCTCATAACAACAGGCACATTGTCAAGTTCCCAGTTGCTTACTGGGATTAGCATAGTAGCTCTGATTTCTTAAGGTGGGGAGATTTCCTGGTTAAAACTGTTCTAATTAAACTTACATCTCTCATAAGGCTAAAAATGCCCCTGTGTGAATAGCAGCTGAATCTGCTCGTAAAATGTCAGTGCCCCAAGACCTTTAATGGTCTTGGGAGTCTAACAATAGTACAGACAGTGCCTGTTCAAAGATAAGAGCTCCAGGCAAATGGAAAAAGGGAGCAAATACAGCATCCCCCCAAATCAGACACCTTAGACAAAAATTTTCTAAGCACAGAACACATCTGGCTGCATATTTGTCAAGTATTTTATTGGCTTGAACTGCACACAGAGCACCCACAGCAAATCCTTTCCACTGCAGATATGAGTGGGCAGCTCCATTTTCCTTTTAGGACTAACTTTTGGACCCGGAGAAAAGTGTTCTCAGTAGAAAGGCCTCCAAGCAAGCCTGGGCTGGTCAGAGTGGAGCAACAGCTGCATGAGCTTAAATTCCTCTCCCCACCCTGCTATACAAGCCATGCCCCTCAGTCCTGTGCCTGGAGGAGCCAGAGAGAAGAATGTCCAGCTTTCCTGCTTCCCTGCCAGCTCCACTGGCATTTCCTATTCTGCAGCCAATTGCATGTTAGGTGCTGACACCACAAAGTGCTTTTTCATGTGGGCAGTCGGTGGTGAAACTACAGATCCCTTTTGGTCAGAACCCCCTGCAGATGTTCGTGACACTTTTTTTACTCCCCTTTATACAACATGTCAGGCGCTTGTGATAATTTACTGCCACAGGAACCACTTCCTGCACGCTGCTAACTGCAAGTCCTTCCGGACTGCTGGCAGGCACTGCCCAGGGAAAGGGAAAGACAACACGCAGGGGAAGGTGTCAGGAAGCAAACAGAATTCTGTCCTCCAGCAGCAGCTCCCAGGAGAGAGACAGGGATAAATGCAGCAATAGCTGCGTGGATTTAGTGGAAACTGACTTCAGTTAGAAACCAGCCTGCTCTCTTGAAGGTTAAAACAACTAAAATATCTGGAAAAGGTATTTTGATTTAAAACTTAGCTTAAAAAAAAAAAAAAAGCTAAAGCAAGTTCAAAAATAAATCAGAAAGTAGACAAAGATAAGAACAAAGCATGCAGGAATCAAGTCTGAACAAAAGGCATGGGCTATGAAAGGAGAAAACCACAAATGTCAGGGGTTGAAATGTAAAACCTACAGTTCACTGCAAAACATGAAGGATGCTGTTGTATTCCACACCTCCTCTTCCTGCGTGTAGCTGTCTCCACAAGGTGAAGGGCAGTAATGAATCAAGCTCCTTCCCTCTTCCTGTGTTTTCTATTCAATTATTCGCAGGCTGTGCAAGTTCTGCTTTATTTCCCCTCTCCATATGCCACACTCTCCTTCTGTATTTTTTTTTTTAATTCTGCACTGTGCCTTTGGCGTCTCTCCCATTCCTTTCTTCTCGGTGTGTGCCCCCTGCTCTGCCAAGATCTGCTGTCTTTGTAACCTCTGCTGTGCACATATGCTGGCTCTCCCCTCCCCTCCTGCCACCCCCTGCTCCACCGAGTGTCCCTTCTCCTCGCTCCAGCGTTTTTGCCAGCGGGTCCGTGAGCCAGCCAGCAACGGAACGATTTTGCCATGGCCACTGCTCCCGTTTCCATGCTGCCGGCTCCTCTCCAGCAATCAAGGGGAACCCGTGCTGCTCCCCTCGTACAGCACAGGCAGAGACAGCCCTGCAGCTGCTTAGCAACTGGGATCTGCTGTAGTGCAGCAGCACGGGGAGCCATGGACAGCACAGCCTTCACCGACCCGGCGCCTTAGGGCCCCTCGGCTGCAACCCGGGGCTCGGGGGACCAGCTGGGGCACTCCCCACTGTCCTGTCAAACAATAAATCAAGATGCAAATCCTTAACTGCAGGACGGAGAGCAATAGTGGCAATGTCAAGGGCAAAACAGTCTTGGTCTCGTGTCACATCGCACCAGTGGGAAGACACTGCTCTAAATTGTAAGCTGAACTCATTCCATTTGATCTTTGTCATCGGTTTCTGGCTGCAACGTTTTATGCTACATCACTTATAATCAGAATGTTCCTTGTATGTGCTGCATGTGTTAAAAAGGCTCCCAGGTCCCCAGCTACCATCACATCCAGACTGTTTAATGAAGTGTCCAGAGACACAAGAAATTTAATGCATAAATATCCTTTTAGGTTACTTATTTGTATCTTCATTTCCTTTTGATGCAAGCTTTGTAAGTGCCCAGCATCTTTAAATGGTACTTTCTTTTCTTTCTCTTTTATTTTTGTAAAACTGTACTGTTCAGGGGCCATGAAGCACTGAACTGTTTTGTAATTTGATGGCTTTAGAATGCTGATTAGAATTGCCAACTGTCTTGATTTATTTCATGATTTTTATAAGCTTGAAAGCATTCTTAAATATAACCAGTTCTACACCCTGATGGGATCACAGCATTTCAATGGCAGCTGCATTTCAATAGGCAAGAAGCAACACAAAATATTCTGCAAGTCAGGTGCTTAAACAGCTTCTTTATTCCTTTCTAGCTCAGGAAAGATTAGATCTCTGAAAGCACTCACTCACTACCTTACAGAGGTGCCTTTGTCATAATACTAGCAGAAATAATATCACATACAGTTTAAAAAGTAACAAAAAAAACCCCCTCAGCTCTGGCAAATAGCCAACATATCCATCAAAATTTGTCTGGATCTTAAACACAGTAAATGTTTGTTCCACTGTTGGGTGTCACCATGCATCTCTGCACCTCGGCAGCCAAACAACACAGCCTAGTGATTCCCTGTCATTGTTCAAGGCCCACATCCCATGCATCCTCAGAGCACGCTGGGACACAGGTGAAATCTGTCAGCAGGTTGCTTATTTTGGCTGACAATTCCCTACAGATCATCTGCTGTTCTAAGGAAGAAATGAAAAATTTCATGGCAAAAAAATCTGAACAGGCAAATACCCTGTCCATATTCCTACTCAATATTCCTTTGATATTCTTAGCATGGTTTCCTAAAAATAAAACTGTCTAATGCGACTGTGTTGTTATATGTCATTTTCCCCCCTCCTTCCTCCAATCTCAATCAAATTTGGCAGGGGAGGGAAGAAGTCCCTAATGTATTTAGGTCTCGAATGAATAGCTGGATACAGAGTACGTAATAAGGCATCACCTCTAAAAAAACCCATCTGACAGGAAGGTCTCAAAATGTACTTTGTAACCACCCCTCCCCAGACCTCTCATCTTTCTTTTATGGGTCCTGCAACCACCTGTTCTGTGCTCTGCATTATTTAATGGCTACATAATAGACACCAGGGCAGGCAAATGTTGCAGTATGCCTCTGGCTCCCTTCCAGCTCCCAAACTGGGCTTTCTTCCCATGCAACTGGGGTGTGGCAAGGGATGGTGTGGAACCCAGACCTCCTCCTGACACAATATTGACACTGCTGAGGTGTGTGTACACACACCCGGAACCAGGAAACACCCACAGTGCAGACAGGTTGTTTATCTGGAAGAAAATATAAAATCATGACCAACCAAGTTCATAGGTGACACTCAGCAGTATCAGGAGGGAATATCAAATAAAAATAATAATTTTAAAAGGCCATTGCAAGCAACAACACTGTCTAAGGGTTTTCAAGAGGACCAGAGTAAAGACATACATGCAAAACAAAGAGCACAATCCTACAGTACAGGGTTGTCATCCTAAGAAGGAGCAGATCTGAGAGTATTTTAGCAGCCCTGCTGGGAAACCAGCTGAACACGGGCTGGAGTAATCCCTGGATACCTGACAGACACATCTGAGCCAGGAGGGCTGCTGGCTCGGGCATGGTCACTGCCAATGGCTCCGTCCCCTTCTGCCCAGATCAAAATGGTGACAAACTAGAGCAGGAACAATTACAGGATTAGCAAAGATGGACCCGAGGGGGAGCTCTGCAGCCTGCAATGGAGTGTTTAAATGCTCAGCCTGCACACAGCTACGAGGGGATGGAAATCTGGTCATGGAGCATTCCTCTGCCATGGAGACCCAGGGACAGACACATCCAGAAATCGAAAGCAGAAACTAGACAAGTTTAAAAAGGTATTTTGATTTCTAGTCTGTCAAGTAGATTTTTGATGGAAACAATTTACTCTTATTTTACTCCCTTTCACAGCTCATTTGAAAATGAAAATCTGATCTTTATCTAAGATGCAGCTACGCTGCAGTTAAATCTTTTCAAATGAGAAAAAGCAAAAAATTCACAAAACCCCAGAAACCTGCATAATGCAGGAAAATGAACCAGATGAACCTTGGTCTCTTTTGTCTTTTATAATCTATTAATCTAGTTTCCTTGCACAAGCAGTGGATTGTGACTTGAAAACCTCCAATATAAAGGATTCTGTGTACAAGGCAGTCTAAAACAAAATGTTGTAAACAGTCAGGATCATTGTTTGGCAGAACAGCTGCATATTTTTTATTTCACTTTGCCTCTCAATCTAATTTGCTTTTGTTGCAACACTTTGCCAAAGAAATTAAATCACTTCTTATTGATAACAGACAGTGATATAATTAGCATAAGAGTTTTCCACTCTACAATGCCAGGGAGGGACGCTGTGGGCAAGAACAAACTCCTTTGCTTCAAGAATGTGCACAGAGTCACCACAAGCTGTTCAGAGAAAAAAAATTTTTTTCCCCTTTTCCCTGAAAGATCTCTTTATCTAAAAGAGTCTCACGCAGCAAACCAGGGTCAATCTAACTCAAGTATGAAAGTCTGGTTTGACCTTTCTGGGATTTAAACACACTGTACCAGAACATTTTGCTTTTCAGATACGAGGTTCAGCCATGAAACCACCCACTCTGAGAGCACAACCGGTCTCAACTGCCTCGGCGACTTTTAAACTACACTGAACATTATAGTCATTTAGAAACTCTAAAAACGGAAAGAAATTTTCGGCTCAGACTTACAAAAACAACTTCCAGAAGTGCTGAGGACCCACACAACTCACTGGGGCGGCACGGCAGGCTCGCTGTCCAGCGCCTGCTGCCCCAGCAATTTCTGGCCCTGGTTTGCACGTACGCAGAGCCAGGGACACGCGTTAGGACCTCTCCCAGCTGGAGCACTTCATGGATTCTACCACCGGGAACAGCCGTCCTGGACAATGATTAATCGCAGACAAAGATCAGAGTCCTGGAAAAATATGCAGAGAGATGCAAGTACAGACAAAGCTGTCTAAGCTCCCACAGTATTATGGTCTGGCTGTGTCGCTTCAAAGCTGCATTAGGCAGAACTGGTTTGCTTCAGGGTTGAAGAGAACAACGTTACGGTTTAAATGCTGGTATTGCTAACAGCCAAATATATATTTAAACATAAATCTGAAATCCCAGGAAAGTTAATAGCCCGATGCTGTTTAAATATGCCTTTTTTAGTCGCTTCACGTGCTGATTTAACTCATTACGATGCAAGCTGCAGATACGTTTTCACTACAGTTCAAAAACCCCTGCAAACACGAGCCCAGCTCTGCGCCGTACTTTGATCTACACGTCGCCTCTTTCGGCCATTTCCAGGAAGCTGAAATGCTTTTCACCTCTATTGAGAGATACCAGAGGAGCATTTTAATGGTGTTCAGCTAAGAACAACGTCACCGTTCCTTCCGATTTTGCCAGCAGACGGTCACTAGAGCCACCCTGACCCAGGCCGGGTGTTCAGCGCTGGTTCCAGCGCGGGCCCGGCGCTCCCGACCGGGCAGGGACCGGGCGGCTCGGGCGGCCCCGGCTCCGAGCACCGCAGCCCCCGACAGGGCTCGCAGCGCTACGACGCCAGCCTGGCACTGCGGAAACGCTTTGGTTTTGTTGTTGGTTTGTTTGGTTTTCTCCCCTTCCATGGGAACGTGTTCTGTTTTGTGCGGACGGTTTGTCGCTTGTTCTCGACATAGAGTCTGACCCGGTGAGGAGCGAGGGGGGGAGCGAGGAATGGAGCGATGAGCACAGTCGTTGCGAAAGGCGCGGGCTGCGGTGCCTCCTTCGCGGCAGCTCCCTGCTCCCTCGCAGGGGAACAGCCCTGAGCCTCGGCACATACCACAGCACAGGTTGTACAAACCCACGGAGCGGCTGGTGCTGAGCCGAAGGAACTGCGGGCAGGGCGCACCCTTGCCCGGCACATGCCGCTCCCGCAGGCAGCCTCTGCCAAGCAGCCACTTACCTTCTCCCTCCCTCAGGGTCCGCAGGACGGTCCTGCTCTAGCCTTACCAGGGAGGCCACCTCTCTATAGTGTTTGCTTTTCCTCCCTGTCCTGCCCTCTGAAGTGGGTGCTCAAGCCAGGCTTTCCTGGCTCACCTACTCTGGGGCTGCAGTGAGCACAAGCTGCAATTCCCCGCAGAGCACAGCGAGGCTTGTGAAGTTCCGAGATAACCCCCAGCCTCCACCCAAAGCGAGCTGCAGCAGAATCTGCTCGGGGTAAAAAAACCAAAAAACAAACACGAAAAAAAAACAAACCACAAGGAAAAAAAAAAAAAAAAAAAAAAAAAAAAAAAAAAGAAAAAAAAAACGCCACATGTAACACCTCATGGGGCCATGGCTGCTCCACTGCAGCGCGGCACCGGCTCCGCGCCAGCCCTGCCCGTGCGGGCCCAGGGAGCTCGGCGCTGCAGGCCGGAGGAGGCAGGGCAGCGCTGCCCCGGCTGGGTGATGGCGGAGGGGGGAACAGCCCAGGAGAGGCAGAGTAGGAAAACAACAAAGAGCCATGTGACGGGGAGCGGCGGCCGCGCTCCCCCCGGCGCACCCGCTCCGGGCGGGGAGGTGGCTGCGCCGCCCGGCCCCTCCCGCGGCCAGCGCTGCTGGTTCCCCCCGTCCCCCACACTGCCCGAGCTTTAATTTTTTTGTGTATTTTATTTTTTCCCTCGTGTGTGTGTGGGGAAGGGGGGGTATTGTTGTTTGTTCCTCTTTTTTTCCCCTTTGCACAAGGCGACTTCCATGGCTTGGTGTTTATAAAGCGAGCGGGAGGCTGCGGCGGGGGAAGGGCGGTGTTATTTATAGCAGCCAGGGCTGCGCCGGCATTATCCGAGCTGCCTTTGTCCTCCCGGCCGGCCGCCCCCCCGCCCGGCCCGGCTGGAGCACTGCCAGCCCCGCTGCCGCAGGGCGCTCCCGCCATGTTGTGCGCGGGGAGAAAGAGCCGCCGCTCCCTGCCCGGCTTCACTCTTCCACAGCCCCTCACAAAGCGCTGGGGGAAGGGGGGGCGGGAAAGGGGAGAGAAAGGGTAAAAAAAAAACCCAAACCACCCCAAACCCACCATTTCCCTGCAGCGCCCGGGACGCGGAGCGCCGGGAGGCAGCGGGGGAGAGCCCACCGCGCCACCGCCCAGCGCTGAGGAGAACGCCGAATGGAAGGAGAAGCCATGATGGCGGCTGCCCTCACACAACACGGAGCGCGACCGGGAGCGCCGTGCCCACCGCCGGCCGCCCCTCCCGCCGCCCGGGACACGGTGCTGCCGCAGCCTTTCACATAATAAACCCATCAGAATTCGGCGGGGAGGCCATTTCGTGGGCTGGGTGGCGGCACTAAAGCACAACTGCTGTGAATATCAACTGCGTCACGGCTCTCCATCTGTAACACTCAGGCTGCAAAAAGGTCCCTCACTTGGAAGGAAACTCCCTCATTTTGGATATACTTCCAGACCTCCTTTTTCCCCCCTCTCTCCAAGTCACTGCGTCTCGGTATGAAGGATTTTACAGTGCTTTCTAGGGAGACATCCGCCATTAAGACTCACCGTCGTGAAAAACACCCCCCCCATTTTGTTGCCTGTTTTTTGTCGAGCTGTAATTAGACGGATAAAACATGTAAGGGATCCCTACTACCACCACCACCGCCTTCTCGCCTTTTTTAACATCAACCTCACTAACATCTTACTGTTCACAGGCAGACCTTTTTATTTTTTTGGTGCTTTCAATTTAACAGCCACGTAACGCCTGCAATGGATTCACAGCGTCTCTCCGCACAAAAAAAAAAAAACAAACCAAACCACCCAGGGCTGAGGACGACCAAGAGCTTTGTGCAGAAAGAGAAATCAAATCCCTCCCTGAAAACAGACGTTTCAGAGGCACTGTTAGATGTTTCTGAGGAGAAGGAGATCGCCACCGCTTTCAGACGACCATTGGGATCTTTCCACCCAGGACAATACCATTAGCTACAGGCCTGGGCTATTTGTTCCTCTGCAAGGGCAAAAGGGTTTACTTACCCGCACACCATAGTTGAATGCAGCTCTGAAGGTGAAGTTGTTACTCTTTTTTAAAATAATGGCTATAAATATATATATGATCTGTATCACCACTTCTCTTGTAAGCTTGCAAGCCAAAGCGGATCTTGTTAAGATAAGTTATGGATCTTTGTATGGCAGTGGTCTAGCATCAAAAAAGAGAAAAAAAAAAAGGGGGGAAAAAAGCTATAGAAAAGTCCAGCTATGTTGACTGACCGTACACAGGCGAGGACTCCTGCTCGAGGCTTAAATCTACCTTCCTGTGGCAGATTTACTCTGTACATAAAAAGGACGTTCAGTGTTTTTCCACAGAGCACACAGACACTAAAAATATTCTCCTCAATAGTTTTAGGCTGCACATGTCAGTGTGAAAACACCTAGTTAACATTTACTGGTTCTAAGCAACTCTTAAGCGTATCTTAGCCAGATATATTGCTTCTTAAGTAAAATATTTCAAAAAGCATAAATTGGTTTAAACAGACAAAAACATAAGACATGCAAATGAAGGCTTAGCAATAAGGACCACTTCAGTAACATTAACATGAAAACTACACTTAGCAAGGACAGAATGGATTGGGTACTTACAATGTAAGAGGAAAGAAAGAAAAAAAGCTTGTCATAGTAAAATTGCCTTAGTTTTTGCCAGAATTCACTATTCCTATACCTATATTTAAAACATTACCTTTTAAGCACCAAAGGAGTTAATAAAAATGGCCGGGAATCAAGTGTTTAATACAGGAGAGAAGTCTCTCAAATTTATTGTTCAGTCATCAGAGCTGCTTAAAGCTTAAAAACCCCCAAAACAACAAAAAAAATATAAAAAGAATGTATTTGCTCTTTTTTTGTTGGCATTCGAAATTGTTAACTGCTGACATAGGGTGTGCCATGACCTAGTTACACAAGACAAAGATGGATCCCGAATCATAAGGGAGAAAAAAAAAATCCGCATTACTTTTTTTTTTGTTTTGTTTTGTTAAGGGTCTGAGATTATATATATATTTAAATCTTCCTTCTTCAGTGAGTCGTCTGGCACCGTGCTAGAGGCTCCCACCACCCCGCGTGGTGTGGATTCACATGGCGGATCCCCCTTTATGGAACAAAGGAAAAGCCCAGTTGGCCATTTCGCTCCACTGCAGAAAAATGGCTGCGGGTCCCGCGGCCTCTCCTTGGCTTCTGCCGCGCGGTGCTTTTACCCCGCCGTCTAATAACTCAAGCCCCATGGAAGCCGCGCTCCCATTGGCTGCGCCC